>JAYKAV010002777.1:2538711-2590723 GCA_035582835.1 Phoebastria nigripes
CGCCCCATCCCCGCGCCTCCCGGCACCGCGCTCCGCGGAGGAGAGAGGTAGGGAAAGAGAAGGGAAAAGCAGCGAAAGCCCTTGGCACCAGGGCGGGAGGAGCAGGAGGGAGGAGGAGGAGAAGGAGGAGGAGGAGGAGGAGGAGGAGGAGGAGGGCGGGGGGAGGGAGCCGGCGCGGCCAGCGAGGCGCGGGGGGCTCGGCTCCCCCGCCGCCTGACAGCCTCCCGCGGAAACCGGAGAAGGTCCTTCACCGAGTCCTCTGCCAAGCTCCCCGCCGCCACCGGGCGGCAGGACGCCCGCCCTCCCCGTCGGGCTGCCGCCACGGGCGGCCGGGCACGCGTGGCACCCGCCCCACGCTGCCCGCCTGCCCCCTAAGCAACCCCCCCACCCCCGCAGCGAGACCCCCACCCTCCCGGACGGGAGCTGCGGGGCGGCAGGCTGGCACCCTGGGGTGCAGGATGGGTATGTGCTGGGGGGGATGCAGCCCCCAGGGCAGTAGGGTGCCCTCCCGCAGCCCCACAGCTGGGGACCACGCAGGGAAGGGGGGACAGCAGCAGCCCCAGTCCTGCGTGAGCATCACAGCATCCCCCAAGGGGAGCTGTGTACAGGGGGGCTGCAGGATGGGTGAAGTGGGGGGCTACTGGGGCACCCCCAGAAACGCATCCTCCCCAGAGCCACGATGATTTTTAGCAAGCAACTGGCCGGCCCCTTGTCTGGGCTTCAAAGTCTGGACCTCTCTGGGTGATGTGCACCCACTGCTCTGCTCTCTGGCCGGTGCCACCCATAAAGATGGTATTAATCCTCACTGCCAGGTCTTCTCCCCAGAAGGGCAGGATTTACTTTCCCTGCTGTGGGGCTGTTGCGGCAAGAACAGGGTGGGGGAAACTGAGGCACCATCGAGCCCCTTGCCCAGCACTGGCACGTTGTGCAGCCTGGGACAAGAGTGGCTGGAGCGAGGGGCAGCGACACGTGGGAGCTGTAGCTGCAGCCTCGTCCTCTCTGGACAGTCCTGCATCCTGTCCCAGGGAAGGGCAGCAAATCCAGCATCCCCACTGTCTCCTTGGGCAAATCATTCCCTCCATGCTCTGGGAGAGAGAGGCTGGATACTGCCTTATCCTGCCTTGCCCTGTCGGTACCCTAACCTGGGGGACRGGGCTGCCTCTGGGCTGCACAATGCCAGCACGGGAGACCCCAGCCCCCAGGCAAGCGGTGACACAAAAAGACATTGTAATGATGCAGGTGGGATTAAACAGGTCAGGGAGGCTCAGCTCCCTACAACGGGTGCCTCCTTCGGGCCAGTGCTGAAGCCCTGTGGAAGCCCCGTGGACTAGCCTGTCCCCAGGACCCATCCCTTACCTGCCCCACCACCGGCGGCAGGCTGAGGGTCTCACACCAACGTGGAGCTCCTGCACAGAAAACCACCCCAGCTGGGGGCTTGGCCAGCCTCCCACAGGCACACAGGGCCAGAGCCGGCCATCGCGAGCTGCTCAGGTGGGAGAGCGCCACGCCACATGCCGCACAGGGGTATGAAATGCACCGTCATCATTCTCCCCGCACATCATGGTGACATGATGTTTTGGGCCAGAGCTTTGCACAAACAGCTTCCCCCTCAGCGAGGGTGAAACGCTGCCGTGTTTTGCTGCGGGAGGAATTTAGGGGATAAAATATCCTCTCCCCGGTCACCAAGCCTGGGCCCTGCAGGCCCCCAGCCGCTTCCCATCTGGAGGCTGGCAAAAGCCAAAGACGTTGAAAACATGGATAAGCAGAGCAGCTGGAGCCCGGGACACGTCCRATTGGCCCCCAGTGCCGCAACCTAATAGAGATCCATTAGGTACGGTAGCTTGCAGCCTCCAGAGCTTCCTGAAAGAGATAAAAAGCCAGTGAGGCGGAAGAAAACCGCGTGTCTCCAAAAGCCACGCTTTCCCTGAATCTCGGAGGGGCTCTCTGATGAAGGGCCCCATCAGCTGGAAGTTGCAGACATGAGGGTTGTTAGCACTAATAGCCGACAGCAGCATTGGCCTTGAGAGAAGCTGCGCAAGCAAAGTTTGCTGGCTGCCCAGGTAATGCCAGCAATCATTTCCCAGGCACTGGACGATCACTCTCGACGTGCGTGCGAGCAGAGCTGCCCCGGGGCCCGGAGGCTTTAGCAGGCTGTTAGCAGGCTGAGCGAAAAACTGGCCAAAATCAGGGAGTTTGCTGGAAAATGGTTGCCTAGTGTAACCTGGGAGAAAGGGAATAGTTTTAAGGGGGAGAGGATGTTCACTGAGTGTGAAGCAGCCGATTTAAAGGGTCTCTGGGAGCGAGAGGGAGGGAGGGAGAGCCGCTCGCAGGCGTTAAGCTGCATGCATCAACCCAGAAGAAAACCAAACCCAAGGGCACAGCATGGAGGAGCACCCCCCGGCATGTCCTCAGTGTGCAGGGCAAGACCCCGTGGGGGCTGGCTCCGTGAGGTGCTGGCACCGGGGGCTGCAGCCTGCAGCCCTGCTGAGCCGTCGGCTCACATTCGTCAAATAAGCGACCCAGCCACTAGCTGCATCCCAAAAGGGAAGGGACTGCAGGAGGGAAATCCTATAGCCCAGCACCCACACCTTTCACATCCCCAGGAATCAGCGTCAGGACCCGTAGGAAAATTCAGGTCAGCAGGGACCTCCGGAGAAAAAGCAAAGGACATGCAACATCTGCGGGCACTTCTGGGGATGGGGATTTGGGAGAGGAGCTCCGGTAGGCTTTGGCCACGAGCCTTGGAGGATGTCACGGAAATATCCCCTGCGGTGACAATGCCACCCGGACTACAGAAGGGTGTCTCTGCACCTGCAGAAATAGGATACGGGCRGTTCAACACCAAGCAGGGAGGGATACGCGGAGTGCTGACACTATAAACAGATTGTTTCTGGCAGGGCATGGTGATCTGGTCTCGGAGATCCTCTCTGTTGCAGCCAGAGAGTCCAACAGACCCAAATCCCCGCCGACCGCAGGGGTGCAAGCCAGGCAGAGCTGCTGGGCCCCTGCCCGAGGAGGAGGAGGAGGAGGAGGAGGAGGAGGAGGAGGAGGAGGAGGGAGCCATCACCATCACCAATGGGAAACAAAGCCACAGGAGCCTCCCTAAGCGTGGGAGGCTTTGGGGTGTAATCAGCTCCCAGGAAAAGCCAGCGGTGGGTGGTCGGAGCCCCAAAGCTACCCAGGAGCCCCTCCTAGAGCTGGGCAATCAGCGCCATTTGCCCCAAAAAACGATTTTTGCTGTGCAGGACCGAGCTGGCCCCAGGCCAAGGGGTGAATGGAAGAAAGGGTGCTGCTGTGGGGTGGATGCCCCACGCCGAAGGGCTGTGCCAGGTCAGGAGGGCTCCCGCCAGCCAGTACCTCCTGCCCATGTGCTGAGGAGCACTGCTGGGGTGGGTTTTGCCGCTTGCAAATCCGCAGCTAATGCCCAACATCATCAGCTGGGAAGAGCTGAAGGTGAAGGAAGGCTGTCAGGAAGAGCTTCCAGCACRCACTGCAATGCTGTCCCCTGCCTGGAGGCAGAGCAGCGGCAGAGCTCCTGCCACTGTCCCTGGGGCTACATGGAGTGCTGGCGTCCCCCGCACTTCCTGCCATCACCCAGGACACCCCGGAGAAACCTGCTCCCCTCCAAAACTTTGGCTACTGAAGCTGGTGACATTCCAGCCAGGGGTAGAGCCAGGGAAGAGGCTCTCCTTGCATTTCCCATTCACCATGGGGGAAATTTCTTTGGCCATCAGCATCCCGCTGGGAAGCCCTGAGTTTTCCCGGACCTGMTGACTGGGACTGGGATAAGGGATCCCCGGGGCTGGGTGCTGGGCTAACGCGCAGTAAGATGCTGCTCCCCTCTGCATGTCCTCATGGGCTCGACAGATGAGGGAACTCAAAGGAGAGCTTGGGCTTCTGGTGTCAGTGATGGAGAGCTAAAGCAGGGGAAAGTTAAATGAATTTTGGGCGCACAGGGACGTGGTGTCAGAGCCTGGAGCCAGCTCCCAGCCACCCTATTTCCAGCCCAACATGCACAAGGGTTTTATTCCCCTGCCTGTGCTTGATGCTCTGGCTGTAAAACAGCTGTAAAGGAACAACGGTGCCTCATAACAGCTTATAGAAAACACAGAAGCATATGTGCCTTTACCATTACGATCATAATTGCAAACATTCAAAAGTCAAGATTTGCAAGCTCCCAGCTTCCCAAAGGTGGCTGGATTTGAACCCAAATGACATCCGGAGGAATCAGGAGAAAATCTGCTCAAAGCAAGGACTTATTTTTCATTTACGCTGTGGTATCGGTGAGCAGGATCTGGGCTGGCAGCCTGAGCTCCCCCACTGCCGCTGTTAGAGGGCAGCCATGCCCCCAGATACAGCCACGGAGACCCCCGAGCATCGGCTGCGATCCCCCAGGGTGCTGGGATATCATACGGACTTTGCATATAGGATTAATCCTGGAGACTTTGCTGGTGGCAGCAGCCATGGTGACAAACGCTCCCCCTGCGCAGGCACTCGGTACCCAGCAGCTCGCTGGCCCCAGGGGCTTTGCTGGTGCTGCCTGGAGAGCAGCCTGGATGGGCGCGGGGTCTTTGCAGCCGCCTTTACACTCATCTGAGCTTCAGGGCGGCCAGCGRGATGTTGGACTCAAAACCGTCCCCTCACTGGTGCCTGCAAGCGGAGAGGGAACAGCCCAGCCCCAAACCTCCCTCCCAAGCTGGGCTTGTGCAGCCGGTCCCTGCCGCTATCCTGGGGGGAGCCCGAGCATCCTCTGCCTTCCTGCTTAAAGCAAATTTCCATCAGCTTTTTCAAGCATTAAAAGGCAATATAAGCACACCTGGAGGTGGTGGTGAACAGCCCGGCTTAGCCAGTGGTGCTGCGGCATTCCTGACTGCGCTCCCCCACCCCTCCTCCTCCCCCCAGCTGCTCTTGGCCATGGCCACCCCTCATGCAAGGTGCTGATTCAAACTGCAATCATTTAGGGCAAAACACATGCAAACGGAGAAGGGATGAGAGCAGCTGTCCCCATGCGGGGCATCCCCGGGCGGGGGGAGACTGCTGTGTGTAAAGGGGGGTCCATTGCAGAGAGGGCGGGAGGCAGTGGGGCCAGCCCCGGGCTGCTTTTGCCAACTGTGGAGCAATAAAAACCAGGCTGTGGCAGCAAAAGGGACCCAACGCTTTCCCCCCGTGCTTCAGGACCCGAGATGGCGGTGGCGGCAGAGTGAGCTGTTGGCATTTGCCGGGGGGGGGATTTAGGGCGCCTGTTCTGGCGGCCATGGCAGGTTTGGCAGGAGGAGGCCATATGGCTGGGAGCAGCGTGCGGCGTGCTGTCCTGGCGGCAGACCGGCAGCAGCGGGCAGAGCCTCTCCTCGGGAAGGGCGGCCGTGCCAAGTGCAGGCTCCGGCACAGGCGCCGGCCGGCTGCCAGGTATGCTCAGGTGCAGCGGGAGGCTCAGAGCCCGCAGGGCGGCACGGCATGGCCGGCGTGGTGGGACGCCTCCATGCAAACCAGCTGCCCCTCCTCATCCCCGGGCAGCAGAGGATGTGCGGGGGCTTGTCACCCTGGCCCAGCATGGGTCTGGGCCAGGTGGGTGTAGCTGAGCGTGCGTTTGTAGTAGGGTGTAAGTGCTGACGAGCCGGGGTGGGCATGGGGAACAGAGGCCGTGGAAGGGGACGCAGCCATGTAAATGTGCGTGGGGGTGTGTGCATGTCTGAGAGTGTGGTGGGGGATGTGGGTGCACGTGGAGGGGTGCACGTATGTGCATGTGTATGTGTGTAAATGCATAGTGGGGGGCTGCACGTGCATAGGCACGTGCATACATATAAGTGCCTGGTGGAGGGGTGTGTGCGTGTGTCAATGCGTGGCAGAGGGGTGCAGGCATGTGCTGCATGGCGCTGTGCTGGAGGCCATCTCAGGGAGAGGTCGGGTGGACATGCCGTGGTCAGAGGAGCCCCGGGGAGTGAGGTGGCCGGAGCAGCCAGAGCAGCCAATCTACCACTAGAGCCCACGTGCCAGGCAGGCTGGCCAGGGCAGCCGGCTGGCACCCGAGCAGGGCTGCCTGGTGCCTGCAATCCTCCCAGCAAGCAGATGAAATCTCCTTTTCTTCTACAAGGACAACGTTTCAACATGGAAACAGTGGGACATTGGCAGCAGGAGCACATCCACCTCCTCCTCTGCCTGCTCTGCCCCGTGCCGGGGGACAGGCTCCTCCARCGGGGATGTGGAGGGGCTCAGCACCTCCCTCCTCTCACGATAACCCTTCTCCAGCAAAGGCTGGCACCAGACTTCCCACTCCTGCCCTTGCTTGAGGTGCAAAGGGGTGAAAAARCGATCAGGAATGTGCCCATAGAAAGAGAGGCTTTGGGCAGGCATYGGGGAAGGCTCGTGAGCAGAACTGGGCAGGAAAGGTCCTTAACTAATAACAGGGAAGGGGAGGGGAGGCCCAGCAGATCAGGTTTGCTTTTCACATGGCAGAGGATGACGGTGAGTGAGAAGGTAAAGAAAACGCGGAGGTGTGGACGTGCTGCCCCCTTGCATTGCCTCCGCATGGAGGAGCGTGCTGCCTTCGGGACCATCACCTTCCTCCGGCCGCCCTTCCCCGGGTGCTGGCGCACGCCAAGCTGCCTCTTCCCCTCTCCAGTGGCAGACCATGGGGTCTCCTTGCCCTTGGCTCCCCGAGAGCGGTCCCGGGGCGAATGCRCTCGCCCTTTGATGTCTCTTTTCCCCGGATTAGAGAGGAGGGAGAGGGCTTTGCTATATCAGAGCTCCCTCGCCCATTGGGAGCCTGCAGGCTCTCGAGCCAGCTTTGTTTTGGCCTGATCCGCCTTTGCGAGTGAGACCTGCTGAAGACGGCCCAATCCTATTAGCATCCGGGATTTGCTTCAGGTCTCCTGTCATTAACCCAATGACATTTCGCTGTGCGATAAGCGCCTGCCTTTTGGGAGACTAAAAATCAAGCGTGTCGCTTTCCCTCCGTAGGAACCGTCCCGGCACCGTGCCAGCAGGAGCCTCGCTGCGGCAATCAGGAGTCACCTTGGTGCTCCCRTCGGATATGGCATTTTCCTTCCACCTCCCAAATCCCAGCCCGGGGACAGGACAGATGCCACCAGCAGCAGGGCTCTGGGCCAAACAAGTCCTATGTTTGTCACCCAGGGATGCCAGCTGAAGCCATCGTGGCTCTGAGCCCCCTGGAAGGAAGGGTAAGAGCAGGCAGGGTCAGACCAAGGGGTTGTCCAGCCCTAGGAATTGCCTCTGACAGTGACCGAAGGGAGATGCCGAGGAGATAGTAGGAGGGCAAGTGTTTAATGAGACTTTCCCAGGCCATCTCCTCGCCTCCAGCAGCCTGGGGCTGGAGGGCTCCTGTCCCAGGGGTTGTTTCTGGGGTTTGGTACATCTCAAAGGGTTTCTCCTTCCTGAGCTTGTCCGGGCTTCCCTTGAACCCATGTAAGTGCTCATCACCTGCAATAGCCAGGGGTGTAAACTCCCCGCTGCCGAGCCTCAGCCACCCCCTCCATCCCACTCCTTGTTGCTGTGCACTGGATAAATGCAAAATATTCACTATACCTTCCCGAACTCATTTTAAAATGCAATTTGCCTGCTGCCTGCTTGCCACCATTTCTAATGACAGCAGAAGAGCCTTGGCATTGGGGCCGGGTTGCCCCCACACCCCTCCTGCTCCCCTGTCTCATCGGGCAGCAAGGGACCGTCCCTCGACATGTGTGAGCACATCGCCTGCCCAGAGTGCCAGGAGCTCACTTGCTCCCGCGCCGCCAGAGCATATGGCAATTGCAAGCTCGCAGAGTGAGATTCAGCTTAAGCAAATATTTCTGGGGATAAAAAATCCCATATAAAGCAAGGAGAGGGGAAGGCTGGCACTGCTCGGTGCAGTCTAGAGTTGAGAGGAGAGCAATTAAGTGAGCATTTTTGAGCCAAACCAAAGGGCATTGTCCCCACCCCAAGGAGGCAAGAGACCGGGGGATGAGTGACAGTGGAAACTCCCGTGACCAGGGATGCAGGAGGATCAGTGGAAAATCTTGGGGAAAAGAAAGGAAGGAAAAGAAGGCGAGATACAGACTCCCAACAAGTTATTTCTGAAGATCTACGTGAGGTTTGCGAAGTGCCGAGACCAGACGAGGGGGTCAGTAACCACTTGCTGCTCCACGAAGGACAGGGTAAGAGGGAAAATGTGTAATGAGAGGAATACTAAATTAAGAAGAACAGGAGACAACCTGAAAATCCAGACAGCAAGACATGTGTGGCTATAGGAGCGTCTCAGGCTGGAGCAAGCCAAGCATCATTAAAAACATGCCAAAGCAGCAGAACGGGCTCAGGGCAGAGGATGTGACAGGTCTGCTCTCACTTCTGCAACCGCCCGAGCGCAGCGGCCGAGGCAGCTGAGGCACGTGCCCGTGCACGCAGGGTCCTGCCGGTGGGGTGCAGGCGGAGGGGACGGTGAAGCCTCACCTGCACCGGCTCACGTACCGCAGGCAGGGAAGGTGTGCGACCCGGCGGGGAGAGCTGCGTTCGAGCCTCCCAGGCCTTCTGCAGGTGTTAATCCTCGCCCATCTCTCCTCTTGGAGGACTAGTTCACAGTCTAATAGTTGCTGCAGAGAGAGATGTCCCTGCTGTTCCCGATGTCCCTGATGTCTCCCCAAATGGGGCTCTCAGTGATGGACATTCATTTTGTGACGAGAGCCCATGGACACCCCATGCGGTCGCCTGCTGGTGCTGGCGTTGGTCTCGCCCTTCGCTTTCTGCCCCCCGCGCTGTGTTTCGGGATGCGCCGTCGGCCTTTCACGGGCAGAGGATGATGATGCTCATGCCCTGGCTGGTGATGGGCTTAAATGGAAGGCTAGGGCTGCCGGAGCAAGGGGCGTAAATGCAGGGTTGCGGCTGCCCTGCTAATTTTTAAAGCTTGCCAATATTTGTCACAACCAACGGAGATAATTGCAAATGCAAGGAGAAAAATAAGCGCTTGGCATCCACCAGCAATGAGTTTCCCCTCTACTGCCAGTGGCACGAATTGCCCAGCAGACTCGGGCCAGGTCCGATGTAGGTCTAAAAACTCCCGTCTGCCATCCTTTTTAAGGATGGAGCAGCCGGCATGAATGGAGAAGCTGACCCCGGCACCGCTGGGGAAGGGGAGGCTGTCATGCTCCAAGCCAGGCGCTGGGAGAGGAGCTCGGCCGGAGGGTCCCTTCACTGTGGTCCTGGCTGGGAGGTGGGAAGGGGGAACCGGACCCTGGGCAGAGCAAAGCCGGCTCAGAAAGCAGCTCCCTGCTGTGACCCAGAGCTGCCATGTTCTCCCAGGCACACCGCTGAGCACAGCACAGCTAGAAGCATCTCCTGATTTCTATTCCCTTGGCRTTTAGGAGCCTAAGACAAGACCTTGGGCCCCTGACTTCGGGAGGTGTGGAGGACGCAGAGCGCTAAGTGTTTGGAAATGTGGGAGCTCTCTTGCCCCAGTTTGCCCCTCTTGAGTGAAGGCTGGAGCCCCTGTTTCATGGGGAGGGCTGACAGCTCAAGGCTGCTCTACCTAAAGTATTTCCAACGCTTTAGGTGAAGGGGAAGATCCCAGACACTTGCACCATCCTGCAGCAGGGAAGTGGTATGTGCATCAGAGATGCCTCATACCAAAGGGCTCTTTGGAGGGGCAGGGGATGTTTTAGTGTGGAGCTCACGTTTAGCTGTTTAGCTCACATTTCCAGGTTGTCCTTCAGCCCCGAACAAGAGCTTGCTGGCTGTGTGGTGACGGTGGCCACCATGAGCCTGCCCTCGGCAGGCAGCAGGACCAGTGGGAGAAGGGGCGGCCGGGACGGCAGCAGCGGGGAAATGTCATGCCTTGCCGAGCAGCCGAATTGCAAAGACAAAAAAAGCTCGGTCTTAAAAATTAGCAACACCTGAGCAGCCCTTCTGCCGTCTTCCACATCATCACCAGAGACATTTTCCCTTTGCACCGGCTTTACCTCGGGGAACGGATGCCTCCACAAGCCGTGCTGCCCTCGCTGCCGCTCTCGTGCCACTTCCCCCTCCCTGGCCATGCGAGGGGGGGCTCAGTGTCTTTAGAAATCGAAGGGGCTGGAGCCCCGAAAGCCCTGCCAAGTTCCTCACCCACATAAGTGCCCATGGAGCTCTGCCTTCATTAGCAAGACGTGGGTTTCCAGTCCTCTGGCTCACAGAGAAAAAGCCTTGCAAAGGTAAAATGAGCGTAGCCTGGAGGCTCAGGAGCTGGAGATGAAATAAGAAAAGTCCAAAAATTTCCTTTTTTCTTTTTTTTTTTTTTTTAGTATCACCACCTTTATGATAGTTTTTGGCTTTCTGCAGGCCTGGCTCCTGCCTTGAGGTGCCCGAGGGTAGCACTATGCTGGGGCCCCCTGGGATGGCTGCTGGTGACCTGGGAGGACTCTGCAGTCTCCTCCTGCAGCAAAGATGYTTTCCCACCGGAGTGGGTGAGCCGGGCTGCCAGCACCCATCCCACCCCGCCTGCGCATGGCGGGGGTCCTGGGCAGTCTGCCGGCCCCCCACTCTCCATGCAGCTCACACCAGGGGATGCACCCCCATCTGCATGATGCCCCTGGAGCCATGGCTCATCTCCGGGACATCTCCCGATGAGCTGGTCCCCCTCCCCTTGCCTCTTCTCCGGGGCAGCCATGCCGCGTGGCTCTGTGCAAGCGCAGTGGGAGGACAGATCCGAGGAGACAGGAGGAAAATGAACTCCCTTAAACGTGATGGAGCGACTGCCTGGTTCTGTCAGCTGTTCCCCCTGCCTGCACCCAGCTTGTCTCCTGCTGTTTTTCTCTCTCTCTGGGTATAAGAYGTCACAAGGATTAGGCCCAAATCTCCCCTGGGTGCTGCGGCTCGCCCCCTGCTCATCTCTTGAGGTCACCTTGGAGGCTTGCTCTGTCCCCTCCAAACCGGGTGTTAGCTGCAAAGGCAATCACAGTGGAAATCGTACCCTCAAAATGCCGGGCACGGGCAGACGTGGAGCTCCGTTGTCACCCTTCATGAGCAAACCCTTTAAAATGTCCTGGCCCAGTGACCAGCTAGTGTCACTGCTGGAAGAGGGATGCACCGCTCGTGGAGCCAGCCGGCTGCGCCAGGGCAAGGGGGCTGGAACCAGGACAGGGGGAGATGCTCAGGCAGAGCCCCGGCTCCAAACTCTCCAAGGTTTCCTGTGGTTCCTGGCTGGAAGTGGGAGGTGTAGCCAGACACTAGCCCATGAAACACGGTGCCCAGGCAGGCTCGCCCAAGCCGTGCCGGCACAATGATCACGAGGCATGCAAGAGCATGCAGCAGAGCACACTGGGACTTGCAGCAGTGAGTGGCACCATGTCCCAGGAAGATCACCGTAATTTTGGGGTCATTGATGTCAAATGCTGTTACGGTCTTGCTGGCAACAGATGCAAATCTTGTGGGCTCTCCCGGTGCACCTCATCCCCTTCCTGAAATGACTCAGTGGAGCCATAGCTGCCCGTGATACGCCAGGGCCAGCCCTGCTGCCCTGTACCCACGTGTCTGGGCACTCCGGATGGATGCAGTTTTCCTGCTGCCCCTTTTCCCCGTGCATCCATCCACCCTGGAACGCTGCCTCTGCCACCATCAGGGCGGCTGCCTTCCTCCCTGCTGCCGTGGGAGAGAGCCCGTGCTGTCCGGGCGGCACCTCTGCAGCGGGGCTGCCTCGCCACTGGGCTTTTAATGAGGAGTTAACTGCAGATGACACTGCCAGAGTGGGGAAGATCTCTCCTGGGTCCCCAGGTCCACGGCAGCACTTGGCTGGGTTGGAGAACAAGAGGAGGGAGCGTCGGTGCTGCCGGTAAATGTGCTCCAAGACAGGCAGCGAGAGAGCAAGGGCTGCAGCATCTTTATTCCCTCTTGACCCATTTAAAGCAAGCGCCAGTGACTAAGGGAGCCGGCAGGCGGATAAAAATACCTCCTACATGTTCCCTAGGATGCCAGGGACAGAAATAGGGGTGCCATCACCTCTCCAGAGAGCGGTTGGGGTCACGCAGTATTTTGCAATCCCAAAGGTCGAGTCCCCCAGTGCTTCTCACAGCAAACACGACCACACCAGGGCTCAGAGCTTCCTGCCACGCGCGGTCCCAAGAGCCAGCTCCCTTGTGCCCTCCCTTTCCTTCCCTGGGGTCGGAGCAATTGGAAACTGTCCTCCAAAAGTGGTGGCTATCCCTTATGGACAGCAAAAGGAGGAAAGCGTCTCGCAAGGATGTGTTCCCCACAGACCCCGGCCATGCAGGTCACCGCGCTGCTGCCAAAATGCCTCTCACCACACTGCTTGCCGTGTTGGGGTCACATCCCTGCGTGGGCTGCGGTGGCCGGAGGGACAGATCCTGGGGCCCTGCTCGCCTCCTTGGCCTGAGCTGCTCCAGGCGCCGCATTGCCATCTCACAGGAAAACACGCCTGAATTTCCTGCGCCCATGGGCACAGCTATTCTCAGCCCGCCAGTGCCCTTCAGCAAGACACCCTGTGCCCTGCGTGGTGACCTGGTCCACTCAGGGAGGAGAGCCAGGCTGGCCCAGATGCACGGGTGCAGGGTGAGAGCCGTTGGCCTGGGACTTGTCCTCTCCGTTCCCCCAGCACCCACCACCAGCAGCGAGTGGGTGGGCGAGCTGGCTGTCAGCATGGGAGGTAATGGCGGTGGGATTTGCCATGGAGTGATGAGCACAAGTCCCATGCCTCGGCCGAGAGCTGCCATGGAAAAGGTGGTTGCTGGCTGTGCAGCAGGGTGGCTCGATACATCTTGCAAGGCTTGCTGCTGGATTGCTCCGCAGCCCTCAACTGACCGCCGGGTTGGGTCCGGGGACCAAGGGGGTCTTCCCAATGCTGGGCTGCTGAAGAGACCCACTTGGACAAATAAGACCCTTCCGAACAACACGGTCATGAGCAGGGCATGGTGCCCACCATTCCCAGATGGGAGCCTGCTACCTCCCTCCCAGTCCCCGTCCCACTGCACCTAGCAAGGAGGGGCGGCCCTGGGCTGGTGGCGGGGCAAGGTCTGGGTTGGCGGTGGGGATCTGGTGCTGCCTTCCCAGCCTCTCGGTGTTGGCTTTTGCACTTGGAGTGGGCTCAGCCCACCAATGCTTTGCAAGCAAGATGCTGGAGACCAGCAACCGCACCTGGTACCTGGTAGTTTATTTGCTCTTCTTCAGGTCATGCAGCCGCCTGCTGCTTTATTAAACCTTGGAAAACATCTTTTGCAGGCAGTCACAATACTGAATGAACCTGGTTTCTTAGCAAACCAAAAGGTCTTAAATCAAGCAAGCAGACTGCAGCAGATACTCCGGTCGCTTGACTGCAACTAGCAGTTCAGGGGGGAGGAAAAACTCATACAGGAGGATGCTGTGGCCTTCAGGCAGGCTGCCCAGGCTCACAGATGGCAGCAGGTCTCCTCGCATGGGGTAGCGCACAGAGGTGTCATGGGGAGACATCAGCCACTTTCCCTCCTTGGTGGGTGCAGAGCCCACCGCCACCACGGCGATGAGGRCTGGCGTGGGGCTGGGCATGGTTGCCGAGACCCCTGGGTTCAAGAAGGTGGCACTCAGCCCTTGCGGGGTTTGTTAATAATTTGTCCATAAAAAGCTGGGGACTCGGGGCAAAGGGGTGAGTTACCGCAAGGAGCTGGCAAGCTCTGGGTCTCCCCCGCTTTCCCCTTGGCACAGGCTCCCTGCCAGGAATGGAGAAGGTTTGTAAAGCAGAGAGCAAACAAGTCTTTCCTGCCTATGGCTTTCATGGACCGATATATCTCCAAAACCTGGGCGAGCGTTAGCAGGAGGCTGAATACCGAGGCAGAGGTTTGCGGGCGCCGGCCGGTGGCACGGTGTGTTGAGTGGGCACCACCACCCTGCCGTCCTGAAGAACTTGCTCGCTTAATATATCCACCCAGATGTATCACCAGACTGTGTGGGGCAATGCCTTAATGCTGTGAGGGTGTAAGTCGGTCTCCTGGAGCGTCAGAGTTATTGAGAGAGCAGTATATGCTGAAATAGGCAGTCCTGCTTACTAAATCTGTAATTCCAGCTCTGGCTGTATTTTCGTCTTTCTAATAATAAGTGCAAATATAGTAAGGATGAATCACAGGCTGCAGGCTTCAGGGATTTTTTTTTCCCCTCCTTTCTCTGAGAATCCATCATGTGAGGGAGAGGGGCTGGTGCAGAAAAGGAGCTCAGACCTGGGGGAGATCCTGTCCCAAGCAAGTCTAAACCCATCCCCTTGCACCTCTGCACGCTGTCGATCCCTCGGATCCAGCGGTCCCTCCCGCTCCGACTGCCTCCACCATTTCAGCTTGCCAGTGTAACACTCCTGCCCGGGGATGTTTCCTTCCCAAGACACTCCCGGACCGTTCCCAAACCAGTGGACCTGTCCCATCCCCGTCTGCATCCGGGGGCTTGTACATCCCCGCATCTGGATTTGCCTGCTGGGAATGTTTTGCTTTGTTGCAAGGACCTTTTGCAAATGTTAATGCTTTCCTTTCGTTGGACAGCTCTTCGGCTGATCTGCCAGAACACATTTCACATGCTTCTCCTAAAATTATGCCCTTTACTTTTCCTGGCGTTCAAGCTGAAGCAGAGCCCGGCGTGCCGGCGGCATGCGGGGAGAGCAGCTCGACGGCTGCGCCCGGCTCCGGGGGTGGCAAAGCGAGAGGTTAAGCGCTGCCCAAGTGAGCATTCGCTCCCGGGGCAGAGGACTGGAGAGGTGGGAGGGCTGGGAAGTGCAGAGCCGGGGAGCTGTGGGGTGACAGCAGGGGTCTCCGCTGGATTTCGTGGATGCCCTCCGTGGGGAGAGGAGGGTGGATCAGAGCATCCTTGAAGCTAGACAGGTTTCAGCACTTCCCTTCCGCAGCACACATAAACCCAAGTTCAAAGTACATCACAATTTAGGCACGAGCATTTTAGCTGCAGGTGGTTCTGGAYTTGGGCTGAAAGCAAGGGGTGAGCTAAAGATAAGCTGCTCTTAACACCTCCCAGGCCAGCAGTTTCCCTCCTAGTTTCTCTCTACTGGAGCCCACCCGTACTGGGCTGTACACACTCCCTGCACAGCCTTTAGCCATCTCCTGCATTGCCACCACCACACTCCAGGCCAGGAATGGGGACATGGGACATGCCCCAGTGGGTCCCTGTGGCTGAGGGAGCAGAGAGGCCTGGCCGTGGTGCGAGAGGCGGCGAGCAGGTGGGTCCCACAGAAAGTGACCCCCAGGGGCAAGGGGGTCTCTCCTGAGCACGGGGTCAGTGCCCAGTTGGTTGCGGCAGACACCCACCATCACAGGGAGGTGGTGTTTAGGGGGCCCTTTCGCTGCTGCCCCCATGGCCATTTGGCATCGGAGCTGAGATGGGGCTCGGGTGGGCAGGGGAGTTCTGGGGACACGTCAGCAGGGCTCCTGGGGAACTGGCCTGGCACACACCCCGCTGCTCTCCAAGTCCCTGCAACGGGCTCTTAGCAGCCCCCTGGCACAATGTGCTCATGCACGTGGGCATCCCCCCACACCCCCTGCATCCCCCGCATCCCCGCATCCCCGCATTCCCCCACCCCAGATGGGGAGCTTACAATTACCCCCCAACCACTCTAAATGAGGACATTCAGGGTTTACCCTCCACTGGCAGGAGCCCCCCCAAATATCCCTGTTGGGAAATGCCGCGGGACGATCCAGATTCAGCCCTGCCACTGGCCCTCCCCGGCTGCTGCCGGCAGTAAGCAGCTAGTCATGACTACCGTCTCTGTGGTTAGAGCTGATTAAATACATCTTAAATGACTCATTGGGGAATTTTTATTATTTTTTTTAATAACTCACAGTGTCACTACAGGGCATGAAGTTTGCTTCGCTGAGTTTGTTTCCCCATTTCCTTGAGGAGATAAATAATTGAGGAGCTGAATAGCAAACCAGAAACCCAGAGAGACCGTTACTGGGAATATGCTGGGAAATGTGTCACCCCAGCAGCATTTATAGGTTTCATTTTGATATTAGCGGTGAGGGGGTGGGAGCAGAGACCAGAGGGAATTTGGCAGGAGGGGATTGAGGGGGGCAGGCCTGGGGGGCTGGGGCTGGGGGGGGGCTCTGTGGGGGGCTTGGGAGGGGGGCGACGGGTCTCTTCTTCCCCCTCATCCCAATCCACTGCTCCAGTCCTTTCTGCCCCCCCCGCAATGGGATTGCCCAGCGTCAAAACGATGCTCCCTCTTGTTTGGAACGGGAAGTGCTTTCAGCATCTCCCACAGCAAATAAGCCAGGACCACCCTCAGGGGAGGGCAATGATGGCCACGAGGGGCCAGCCAGGATGACCGGCCATGGCCGTCCCTTCTGTGCCCGTCCTCTGCCCCTGCTCTGCTCTGGGGAAGGGGACCAGGCCCCCTCCACAAGGGCTGTGGTCCTTGGTGGACACCCCTGGGGATGCTCACAGCGAAGGCAAACCTATTAGCTAGGGAAAACAGCATTAAAAAAAAAAAAATATTCAAATACTTGAATTTACTGGATACCCAAATTTACCAGTGCTGCGTTAAAAGCACCTGCTTTAAAATTATCCTAACTTCATGAAGGAATTAACAGCCTTGTAAATTCTTACCAAAAATATTATTATTATCAAAGAATAAGAATAGCAGYGTTTTTTGGAGGAAGAAGATGCTCTTTTGCATGTCACCCCCACCGCAAACTCCTATTTAAATTGCCATTCTGAGCTTGGTCTCGGCCACAGCTTTTGACTGCAGGTGCCTTCATCCCAGAGTTTCGCTGCTCCGTGAAATGCTGGTGCTTCTCAAATCAGGAAGCAGCATCTGGGTAGCCGGACCCAGTCAGACTGCAACCCCCGTAGSGAAGAAAACCAGAAAGACATCTGCATCATTGAAACCTTTCAGGACTGGGGAGGGGGAAAGGATGGGGGAATCTCCTGAAAAATCCCACCTGCTCTTCCCTGCCCGCAGCTCTCCTCCCAACATGCCTCCTGTGGCTGTCACCCAAACCCCTGTGCTCACCCATCGATCCGGGCTCAGAATAGCTCCCGCCAGCAGCCGGTGAGCTGTGGCCAGCCGACACCGGAGCCGCCAGATGAAGGACATGGGGCCTCGCCCCTGCGGCACCCCGCTGCYGGTGACCCCCCTCCCCTGGCACCCCTCCGGCTGCACCCCGGGCTCCCAGCACAGCCCCACGCTCAGAAAAAAGGGGAGAAAAGGGGAAATAACATAAAGCAGGTGGAAGAGGGGAGGATGTAACGCGGGCTTGTAGCAGGACGGGCTGCGCCACATGCTCCAGCTCTGACACTGGCCACCTCGCTGCCTGGCTGATCCCTTTTGGGGGGGGTCCAAAAGTGGACCCTCACTTTTGGGGGTCTTCTACATCCCATGTCCACTTCCACAGCCTTTTGGGAACGGTGCGATGGGGCAGCCAAACTCCCGGCAGGAGGAGAGCCCTGCATCCCTCGGAGATGTCCTGGCGGTGGGGGGGTCGGTCCCTGTCACGGCAGCGCCTTGACAGGAGCGCAGAGGCTCTCCCCGCRCAATCTGCCTGTCGCCGCCGATCGCTTCAGGTGTCAGATGGGATTTGTGTCACTCGGCGGGGCTCTCTCCTCCTCACTAGCTGGGACCGGGACTAAGAGCAAGTTTAAAACGACCCCACTTGCTGTGGGAAGGGGGGAAGTCACCCCCCGAAGCCCAGGGGACRTGCAGGTTTGCCCTACACCTGCCTTGGGGCCTCCTCTTGGAGCATCCCCTGAGCAGGACCAGGCTGATGCCATGGCACGGGGCTGAGCATCCTCCTCCATGAGGCTGAGCATCCTCCCCGCCTGGCATATCCCTGTCCCTGCATCCCCGGGGTGCGACGGGGGACAAAGGCCCAGGCACCCTGAGAGCATTTGGGGCAGCTGCCGGGGGCAGGAGGGGGGTTTCCCTCACACCCCCTGCCAGCCCCAGGTGCACCCGCAGCCTGGCAGGTGGCTCTGGAGGCAGGTGGCATCGCCTGGGGCTTGGGGAAGGAGCAGGGTGAAGGGTTTGGAGGGGTTTGCAGGTGGGGTTTCGCCAGGGAGGAGAAGCTAAAGGCATCACAGTCCCGGCCTGACCACTTTGGTCCCCGAGGTCGGGTTTTGGGTGCTCCCCTGCAAACCCCCGAGCGGTGGCCTTGCTCTGTGGTGCCGGGGAAAGTGTGGGGCTGTCCCTTCACCTCCCAAAACCAGGGGCAGCCCTTTCTGCCCGGGGAGCTGCTGCCTGCTCACCACAGCCCCTCAGGGCGGTTTTTGGCTGTCCCCCCCACTTATCCCCCTGGGAAACTGCTTGCCRAGCACGGCCAGCAAAGCGGGGAGCAGCGGGGGCGGCCCCAGGGGAGAGCATCGGCCCACGAAGGCAGCGAGGAAACCCCCTCTGCACAGGGCACCCGGGCGGGCACCGTGCCCCCTCCCGCCGCTGCCCCGGCACCCTAAAACACCTGGAGATGGGGGGGAGGGAGAAGGCGGCCAGTGCCACGTCTCAGCATCTCCCTGGCATGCCCGTGGACCAAACTGATCCTGACACTAAGCGAAGGAAAGGGAGGCTGATCAAAGCTGAGTGGTGGTTTTTTTTTCTTTTCTTTTCTTTTCTTTTTTTTTAAATCTTTCCTTAAGTGCGAACACCATCTGGCTCCCCCAACTCTGTCAGCGCTTCCAGTCCCCAGGCAGCTTCACTCTTCCTAATTACTGTCATTAGGCAGTGGGTAGCGATTAGGGAGGGATGCTGATGAGTGGTATCAGGAAGGCCGTGGTCCCCCGACAGCCTCGTGCAGGGGGCCGGGCGACATCTTCTCCCCAGCCCGGGGGCCTTTTCCAGCTGGGGAGCTTGGCGGGTAACACGGTAGTTTCTTTTTTGGTAGAGGCTGACGGGGAGGGGATGGGGAAGGGAGGTGCCGGCTGGCAGGTCCGAGTCCCGGGGAGTCCCCTGGGAGGCCACTGGAGATGGGMTGCTCCAGGGAGTGGGGCAATGGTAGAGGTGCTCAGTGCTGCTGGCGGAAGAAGCAGCAGCTCGCTGCATCCTGCTCTGCCTCTGGTTGTCCCACCACTCTGTGCCTGCTCTGCCCGCAGGTGTCCAGCCACCAATGACCATTTCTCCCGGGCAGCCCAGAGGCCATGGTGATGGGCTGCATGGCCGGATGGAGTCTGGCCCAGCTGTCACCCTTCTGTCTGGCCAAAGCGGGGCTGGCCACCAGCCTGCCTGGCCCTCCCCGCCTCCCCTTGCTGCATTTGGGCATTCACCCTCACATGCAACTCCCCTGCGGCGCTGCAGCCATGCAGGCCGGTGTGCGGTGTCAGTGCCACCTCGTGGCAGGCGTCCCGGGCCTGCTGGCCTCCCATTGTCACCCACGGCCTCCCACGGGTGTCCCCCAGGGATTGCAGGGGCACCCACGTGTCCCTCTGCAATGGTTGGCACTGGGAAGCGAGTGGTGGGGAAGGCTCCCGTGGGGCGGGACAAGGTCCGTGCCCCGCAAGTGAGTGATGGGGTGGCCACGCAGCCCCGGTCTTCTTGCAGCAAGTGGGGGGATTGGAGGCTATACCCAAAGACGGGCAGTCCCTGTTGGATGTTGGCCATCAGAGTATTGCTTCATGCGTGGGACAAAATGGTGCCCACCTTACCCTGCCTGCCCTGCCTGCTGTCAAGGTCCAGCATCCACAGAAAGCCCATGGAGGGGCAAGCTGGGTCTGTGGGGGCCTGTAGGGAGGTGCTTTGAGCTGGAGTAGCTGGGCCCGTGGGTGAACTATCAATCAGGAGACTAAACTGGTGGGTGAACCAGCAATGGAAGGAGAAAGGAGAAAGTGAGGGAGAAGGACCCAGGCRGGGAGGCTGGTGGAGGAAAGCCGAGCACTTTGGAGGCTGGGGAGCCTTTGGGATTGAGGAGGGTTTGGCAGACATGACCAGTGGCTGCAGAAGACCCTTGGCCAAGGTACCCCCAGTGCCTCCCTTCCCTGTGCCACCACACTCTGTTGGCCAGCTGGCTCCTGCCTTTACGACCAGGGACGAAAACCACCCCCATCCCTTCGGGACACCAAAGCTTCTGTCCTTTACCACCAGCATTGTTGGTGGGACTTGCAGGAGCTCAAATATCCCCATGACCTCCATCATAGGGGGGTCGGTGGGGTTGAAATGGCTAGGGATACACCTGAGGTGGTTTTGCAGCAAGGAGGGTTTTAGCCCCGGCTCCTTCCTCTTGCCACAGGGTTTCCTCAGACTTTCCCCTGGCTCTCTCCGAAACCCCATGCCCCTGCAGCCAGGTGGAGCCTGGTCTCACCAGCCTTTCTAGGCAGTTGTGTGGGCAGCGGGGCGGGCAACGGGCCGGGGAGGAAGCACAGCTCCTGCCTCAGAGGGGGAAGTGAGAAACTGACGTGGAAAGTCAAAGATGGGCAACAGCCCCCCCCCAAAACCACTTGCCCCGCTCCCCGTCCCGTCAACCAGCTCCCAGGGAGGCCGTGGAGGGGATGGAGGTGGCCAGGCTCAGCTGGTCCCCAGCCAAGCAGGCAGCTGTGTGCAGGGGACATGCCGGTGAAGCCGGCGCATGCAGAGGGAGCCTCTCCAGCTCAAGGCCCTGCTGTACCCCCGGGACTGCCATGCTGGAGACCCCTGAAGCCAGGGGAATGGGGATCGAGAAGGCATCTCCCTGTACAGACCTCTGAGCGTGCATTGGCAACAGGTTCACTTTATTCTTTAATTTTTACAACCATATTTTTCATGTCCATTCCCTCTGCTCTCCATGCAGACAAGACAGACAGCCCCCTGCCCTGTACATAAGGACGGAGAAGCGCACACAGAGTGGGTTGCAAATCTCCCCCAGGCCCAGGGAGGCAGGCCGGGCAGGAGGGGACCACTGCCCCACAACGCTGGCAGTCGGGCAGGCAGGACGTGGGGAAGATGCCCTGCGCACCATAGAAGAGAGGGGATCCAAGGGGCACTTGCTGGCTGAGGAATCCAATGTGGATCGAAATACTGCTTCTGCGAACTGCAGATGCCAGCAGCATCCTGTAGAGGAGATGCCTGGCTGAAGCTCTAGCAGAAATGAGAGCAGAAGCCCTTACCTGAGCAGAAAGGGGGGCTTTTTCAACAGGATTTGTACGGGAGTTTCTCTTTCAAATGGCCATGCTAGTCGGGGCGGGTGGCGTATCCACAGGGCTGAGCCATGGCAGTCACCGGCTGGGAATCAGGAGAGGAGCCTGAGGGTCCTGGTGCCTTTCCCTCTCGCCCCTGTCGCCCATGAAGCAGGTCACTCTGCCTCCCACAAGCAGTCCTTCTTCCAGTGCCAAAACATCCCCCAGCCTGCCTTCGGCTCATTTCCCCACTCCAGATGCACAAAGGTTGCTCAAAGTCACTTCACAGGGCTGGGTGCGGAGCATGGGGATGAGGAGAAGCCTGATTCGTGCTGTGTGGATGCCCCTCCTGCGATGGGCAGCACGGCTGCTGCGGATAACTGGGAGCCCAGCTCTGGAGCCTCCACAGCTCCTGCCGGCTAGCCACAGGTGCCTGGAGTCCCAGGGGACAATCACTGGGCACATGGACCAGCCSCTCTGCCATCCCTGGCCCCAAGGCTGAGATGGGGACCCATCCCATCCTGGGCCATGCGGAGCCTCAGCTGGATGAAGGCTCACCTCTGCCAGCGTATTTAKGTCTGGGAGAGGAGTCGTGGCGAGGAATTTGGGTCTTGGCACCTGTGGCAGCTCCTGTGGTTCCCCTTATGGGATGGATGCCGTGAGTCCGGCTCCAGTGCCATGGCAGAGGAGAAGAGGGAGGGTCACCCTCCAACAGCAGCGTCTGGTCCTGCAGCCCCAGAAGAGAGCTCAGGCTTAGGTGGAGGGTCACCTTCCTCTGATCAGAGGGACATTCCCTCCGCACAGTGCCACCGTGAGCTGTGGCCCTTGGTGGCCCATTGGCGCTTGGCGGCAGTGCTCCCACACTTTGCTTGGCCACCTCTGCTCGGTCCCCGAAGCCTCCCAGGTGAGCAAGCCACCTCACTGAAGGAAAAGCTTACCCGGGCTGCCACCGAGATGGTGCTTCATGCAAATAACGCCCCCCAAGGCACTTCTAATTGCCTAATCACCCCCTCCGGGGCCAGCAGGGTTTCTCACCTAAGCCATCGACCAGGCTCTGTTCAGCCAGGGGGATCAGCTGCTGTAATTACTCAGGGACAGCAATCCCTGAGTTCGTTTCTGAAGCAGAGCCCTTCCTGCACAGTAAAGCCGCTTGCGGGCGGGTGAACAAGACCATCTACAGAGAAATGCCTTGGACCAGCAATGCCAGCCAGCTCTGGCACACAGGCAAATCCTTGAAGACTCTCACATAAATTAAGTCATCCCGCCTATGCTCACATAACTCCCTGCCTGGTTTTGCRCAGCGTGGAAACATCCATCACCGGGAGCCCTGTCATCCCAAGTGACACGCGGTATTTCTGCAGCCACAGTGAGATGAAGTGACGGTTGTCTGGGGCCGCAATGACAAGCTCAGGGAGCATCTCTAGACCAGCAGTCTCTGTTGCCTGCCCCTGGTCCTCCCTGACTTCAGTGATTGTAGGTCAGAGCAGAGACAGATTTTTTTTTCCTCCCTCTACCATCCTTTGCTCCCTGCTTGGGAAGACGGACTTGTTTCCTGTCCCCTGGGTACCCAGCTGTGGAGGGGGTTCCCACGACCGCTGGTGGACACCTGCCACYGTGTGAGAGCGCCCAGAGGGAGGAGAGACCTGGATATTACAGCGTCCAGAAGAGGGGGGGCAGGACTGTGAATGGAGCAGATGCTGGATGCGCCTTGCTCCACATGGCCCCAGCCCTCCTTTTATTGAGGTGAGTAGCAAAAATCGAGCTGATGGCAGTGGCGCGGGACTTGATCTGAATGTAACTCCCTGCTTCCCTCTCCATCTTCCTTCCCCCCCCACTTTCTGCCATTCCAGTCCTGTGTCCCCAGGAATCACCCATCCAGCAGCAAACCCGTCCTGGTGCAACGGCAGCCTTGCAAATGGCACAGCAGCCCCCGCCACGCTCTGTCCTTGCCGGCTGCATCTCCTCTGCCTCCTCCTGACAGCACGGCTGCGGCAGCTGTCGGCAACTCGGCATAACTTGGCGTGATCTGCTTTGGCTTCCTCCAGTGCTTATAGGCGTAACTTGGGACTCGGCACAAACGGGAAAGTGGAAAAGGGCAGTCATCTTAGAAGGCTGATCTTGCTCCAGGCAAACCCCAGTCCTCAGACAGCTCACATCTGTGCAAGGCTTTGCCTGCCCTGGTGACGGGCTCTGGGCGTCCGCAGGGAGCAGCGAGAGCGGTCCAGCCCCGTTCCCCCCGCCTTCAGGCTCTCTCCTTGCTGGCTCAGTTCTGGGTGGTTTTGGTGGTGACCAAGGCTGTGGCCCCCAGCTCGGTGGCAGGCAGTGGGAAGCCATGGTTGCACTCCTCGTGCCTGGGGTACATGGTGGAGAGCAGGACGGTGTCACCGTCGGCATCGCCCCGGCAGCACGGCCTCCGCTTTGCCCCAGCTTTCCCGGGCAGTCCTGGCATCTTCAGGCCTCCGTTGAGATGCGGGCATGGGGCCAGGGCCAGGGTGGCATCTCCCAGGGCAGGGTCCTGGCAGCCTGAGCTGGACAGGGGACTGGCGGCGTCCATGTTTGCTGGGAGGGGGCAAGAAAAGGGGGTTACAGGGCTCACAAAGTGGGCCCAGACGGGTCTCAGGGAGAGGGTCCCATCCCTGGGGACACATGAAGGGGAAGATGGAGCTGGAGCAGGAGGAGCCCACAAGGACCCCACCGCACCTCTCCTGCTGCAGAGCTGCTGATGGGTTTTTCCCCCTCTAAAAAAACAACAGGGAAAGGCAGAAACTTGCACTCGCACTTCGAGCCCTCTTGCTAAACCCTGCCGGTGGCAGAGCAGCCCGGCCCTTGGTGGCTCGCCCTCCCCAACCGCCTCCCGCTTAAAAATAGACTTGTTTACATGCTTCGAACACAGGCGCGTGCTGCCGGCCCCAAGCCTCCTGCGACTTTCCACACATCCAGTGTCGCAGCGGTGGGCTTGCCGGGGTGCAGCCCGGGGGGACGGGAGGGACAGGGATGTGTGGCAGGGGAGTAACCAAGGGGTGCCTCCGATGCTCTCCATCATGGCCGGACCTCTCTTGCCACTAGATTTCTCCCTCYTCTTTCGTTCTTGGTATTTTTCCCAGGCGTGTGCGTCATGGGCTGTCACAGCCACACTCGCTTTAGTGGAAAGGCCCCAGGTAATGTCCCCCCCGGTTTGAGTCACCGGCTGCCCCTGGCCCTGCCGCCCCCCAAGGGCACCCGCCTGGGCAGTGGGGCGGTGGTGGATGCCAGCATGGGGGTCCCGGGGAGCCATATGCCCTGCCCAGGGATGGGGAGGGGTGAAGCCAGGCGAGACGGTTTCCAAGAAGAGTGGCCAGGGTTGAGTCAGCGCCAGGGTGGGGGTCCCCGTGGGGGGAAACGGCCGCCCAGCCCCTGGCTGATGCCCCAACAAGATGGGCCACCATGGGGCACCGTGGCCTCACCCCCACTGGAAATACCCCACCAGGAAAAGCTCAGCCCTGTCCCTCACCCCCCAGCCCTATTTTTGATGCCTTTGGGGATGACCCCATGCAGTGCTCTGGTGTCCTGCCGATGGGACTGGCCCTGACACCGTTCAGGGTCTTTGGGGTGCGTGTTGGAGGGTGCTGGGCATCCCAACCAGGAATGGCAAGCTGGGCAGTCAACATGGGACCCCCATTTGCAGCGCCATGGCAAGAGGTTCCCTCCGGAGCCGTCCCCAGATGTCCACTGCTTCCTCCACAGCCCCGGCTCCATCCATGGCCCTCTGGCTACTGGGGGAGAGGGAGAGGCTCCCCACCAGTGCTCTGTATGCATCCCCCGTGGAGAGGGGACGGTGCCAGCAGGTGCTTTAAGCAAGCAAAGGCACAGGGAGACCTGGCAAAGGGAGGGATGGTTCAGCAGGGTCGCGCTGGCAGTCAGGTGCAGGCGTGGGTTCAGGGGACGTGGGACACCGTCACTCAGGGGGCAGCTCAGCTGCCCCGAAATGCCCCGGGGTGCCCATGAAGCCCGTGTGGAGGTGGAGGAGCCGGCCTCAACAGGGATGTGCCTCAGGAGAGCTGGTGGCAAGTGAGCCCATCTGCCCGGGGGTCCTCAGGGTGCTGTGACAGGGAGAGCAAGAGGTCCCCTACCTTCAGCCTCCTCGTCCGCCGCCTTCCTTTTCCTCCTCCGCTTCCCCACCTTGCAGGCCAGGAAGCCCCAGAGGGCAGCCAGAGCCAGGATGACCACCACCACCGCTGGGACCCCAAAGATCAGGAGGGTGCTGGGCAGGTCTGCCGAGGGGAGGGTGGGCGCGAGGGCAGAGGTGGGTGCCGTGCGGGCGGGCTCTGCTGTGGGGCGAGACGCCGGCAGTGTCAGGAGGGGGAGAGCTGGGGTGAGGGAAGGAGGGCAGCAGCGTTACCCACCCGTCCGTCCGGCCTCAGGGCTGCGGTGGCGGGGGAGGAGAGTGGCTCTTCACTGCTACCCACCCACCACCCGCAACAAACCATCCGCCTGCCTGATGGGACCCTCGTCCCACCCGCTGCTGTTCCTGGCTGGTGGGAGATGAGGGCGTCCTGCTCTTCCCATGGTCACCCCTGGGGCAGGCTGTGATCCCTGTGCCAGGCTGGATCATCCCTCTTCTCCCCGCACCACGTTCCCCTCACTGGAACTGGCTGCCCTCTTCCTCTCTCCTCCTCCTCCTCCTCCTCCAGGTGAAGGCAGCGCTCCATCCTCCATCGCCACCTCTATCGCCATCCACAGGAGAAGGTCCCCTCCTCCTGCCCACCCCTGGGGTTCCCCCAGCCCCCTTGGCCCACCAACCACCCAGCCCTGGGGAGCTCGGTCCCCAGCCGCCCTTGTCCCCTTACTTGTGTTGTCCTTGAACAAGTCGGAGCACTTGACGCAGGACTTGGTCAAGCGGTCGAAGCACTGGGAGGAGAGGCAGGACAAGGTGTCTTTTCCTGACGAGGACATGGTGGAGTGGGAGTGAGAGCCCAGCTCCCACATGGCGTGGCGGCAAAGGGGCCGCCCAAGTGTGAAATCGCAGCGCCCCGGGGCCCGTGGCAGAGGGAGATACAGTCTGTCAAGCTGCGTCGTCTCCCCTGGGGCTCGAGATCGCTGCGCTTGCCCTGGGGCGGATCTTCACTGGAGAGGAGGAGAGCGAACGCTCAAGCCCTACCCCTGCCTGCCCGTGCAAAGCGCCCTCAAACTACCCCTCTCCTCCAAAATATAATTCCAAAATCCCTGCAGCCCCTGGTAAGCCCCAGCCATGCAGCACCCCGTGCCCAGCGGCACAGCACCCCAGCCCGATGGTGTCACCTCCTTGGGCCCTCGCCCTTCCCCAGCCCACCCGTACGTCGCCCCCAGCCCAGGCACGTCCCCCAGCCTGCACCCTCCCTCGCCGGCCGGTGAAAAGCCCCCTCGGCATCCTCCAGTGCCTATAGGAGGCTTTCCTGTGCCCAGGTCTTTACAAGACCCCATCCCAGGGCCACGGATCCGGCTTGGATGGAAAATGCAGAAAAGGACCAGAGGAGAAAAGAGTGCAGGGGCACCGAGGTTTCCCCTTTTCAAAGCTCCCACTTTCCCCAGGACACAGCCTGTTAGCAATTGCTGCGCGGGCAGGCCAACTGGTGTGTGTTCTCCACCCCTACTAATGATGGTGCTTTCCATCACCTTGCTCTCTCCATCCTCTCCATCCCAGACCTAGACCCGTGGCAAGGACCTTCCCAGCCCCTTGGCAGCATGTCGCATTCTCCGGGATTCAGATTTGGCTCTGCTCAGTAACCATCACACCAAGCAAGTCTGGTCCCCATACCCTTGGAAGGGACTCAACAAACCCTTAATGGTCTTAGGTGTTCCTGATCAGGAGCAGGAGAAACGTACTGCCACCAGTACCCACACGTCAAAGCCCGATGCTTGAGATCTGAAGTGGATAAGTGATGGATTTCAGTGCTGTAGGTGGCTCTTCTCCATCCTTACCAAACAAAAGTCATGTCCCCTTTTTCTTCACCCCGTAGGAAAGAAAGGGACCAGCCACAGCTGCTGGCTTGCTCTCAGCTGAAGGAAGCAGCGCAGGAGACCTGCCCTGGCCAGGAGATCCCTAATGGGGCTTTACTGCTGGAGTCCCATTCTTGCAGCAGCTACGGCCTCTGGGMTCTCTCTAGTGAGGTCTCTGCCACTCGCTGTCCTGGACTGAGGCTGGGAGGGGAGGAGGAGAAAAGCCAAAGGACGCTCTGGCTCGAGGTGACAGAGTACCAGGCATCCCCACTGGGCAACTGAGCTCTGAGACAGGCCAGAGGACTTGGTCCATGGATGTGCCTGCCCCTCTCCAATGGCTTTTGGGCAAGCTGAGCCCACAGCCTCCGCACCCCACCGCCTGAAGCCCCAGGTAGGATGCAGGCACCAGCTCCCCACACTGGGTCGCAGCCCAAGCACGGCTCTCCAGCACCCCATGCCCCGCAGGGCAGGAGCTGCCCTATGGCAGGGTCCTACCAGCCCCCTGGCCGTGTCTCCTCCCTGCCCACAGCATCCCTGGAGGGTGGCTTGCACCAGGGCAGCACCAAAGCGGCCCCAGCACCATCTCAGCCCTCCCCGCTGGGTGCTGCGGGGCTCCGGGCGAGTGAAAGTCCCAACCAAAACCGGTCGCTGCCTGCCAGTTCCACGCCTGCGGCGATTTCACTTCTCTTTCCAGCTGGTGTGCCCAGCCGCTCGCTCCCTCACCCCTCGCACACATGCACACGTACCTGGCTGCTGGGGAGTGCCCTGCCTGGCTGTGCTGTGCCGGCGGGGATGGCCRTGCCAAGCCCGGGGGGCTGTGAGAGCCCGGCCGCCATTCCTGCACCTGTGACTCAGTTATTCCCCCTCTGTCTTAGTCAAAGTAAAACTCCCCGAGCGAGCAGGGGCACGCCAAGCACTTCCCTCTCTCGGCGCAGCCCCGAGCTCCGAAGCCACGAGCGGCACAGCCAGCTCGGCACCCTCCGCCTCGATGCTTCCACTGAACAGGCTGCACTCGCCCCTGCGCAGGTACCTGCCGGCGGAGGACATCTCTCCGTATCCCACCTCACCAGGCTCCCTGCCTCTTGTGAGCCCCAGGTGAGAAGCGGGGCTGTGGTGCAAGCACGGGAGCAGGAGAAGAGTGCGTCCAGTGGCAGCGTGCACTGGGAGCATCTCTGGGGAGTCAGAAAGCCACAGCAGGGAGGGGTGAGGGGTCAGGAGAAAAGCTAAGGCTCGCTCCAGGCCACATCTGAGTTCCACAGCGGAGAGCCCCGGGGAGGAGAGGGCACCTGGAGTGCTCGCTGTCCCTGGCAGGCAGCTCRCAGAAGCGTAAGGGTAGGGAGTAGGGAGCAGAAAACATCTTGCCTTGTGGGCTGGTGGGGCTGGAGCCGTGCACGAAGGCAGAGGACCCCCACAAAACAGCCAGTGCTCTGTCAGGACACCTGCCCCTGAAACAGCTCCCTGCTCCAAAGGCTTTGCTGTTCCTCTTGCCCTGGAGTGTTTCCACCTGCTGATCTCCTTTTCSCAAAGGGGGATGCTCCTCCATCATTCCCCTCTCATCCTCTCCCCTGAAATCCCCCCACTGTGCTTCCCCCACGTCAGTCATCTCTCAGCGACCCCCAGCCCCTA
The DNA here is from genome assembly GCA_035582835.1 of Phoebastria nigripes. Lineage (NCBI taxonomy): Eukaryota > Metazoa > Chordata > Aves > Procellariiformes > Diomedeidae > Phoebastria > Phoebastria nigripes. Next base: position 2,567,305 of record JAYKAV010002777.1, read on the forward strand.
TTCCCATGGGTCCTGCTGTAGCACTGTCACCTGCCCCTCTCCCTCCCCTCTCCCTTCCCTGCTTGGCTTAATGCAGGGGGGGGGGAATGGGTCCTGGCATCTGCTGTACCACGCTTACGGACTAACTCTGTGACCCCTCCAGTCAAATATATGCACCAGGGAAAGCCCAAAGCGAGGTACCTACATGTGGCTTTTGACACAGAGGGTGAGGTTTACAATAGAGCTCAGGAGCTGATGGCTCCCGTTTCAGTATCTGGAGTGAAAACCTGAAGCTGTGAATGCATGGCGGGGAGCCCAGGGACGGCAGCTGTGATGTCCTCCTGCAAATAAAGTGCTCCCAGGTCCTGTTGCGTGGAAGGATGTTGCAGCCTCATCGCCGTGATTGATCTTACCCTATTCCCTCCCGTTTTCTAAGCCCTCTTTATCCCTCTCTACAGCTCTTTCACGCTCCCTTCCCGGCCTCTCTGCTTCCTCCTGGGCCAAGAAAACGATGTTTGAATTCACACACGATAACGCTTACTCATGGAGAAAATCACCACTGACTTCCCCAGCGGCACTCACACGTGAACCTGCTCACCAGCGTGGCCCAGCCAGCTCTGGGCATCAGCCGTCCTCCTCTTCATCTCCCCCATCTTTGCCTCCCCTGCCCTTTGTAACAGCTGTTGATCGTTTTTGGAGCAGCAAAAGTTAAAGCTTGGTGAGTAGTTTGAACTGTTTGCATCTAAGAGCTGAATACGCTTGATAATAGCACAAATGCATAATTAAAGAGCAGAAAAAATGACTCACTGGATAAGGAAATGCGCTTTTCTTATCTCCTCTGCAGAGAAATGAAAGCCTCAGGAGCCTGGGACTCTGGCTAAGTAAGTGCTTTTATTAAACAAATAAACCAGCAAAGATATCAAACTAGCTATTTAAAAATTATTTTTTAATCCTGGAGTCGGAGGGCTCGATTTCCAGGGCTGTTTGCTCCAACCGTGCACTGGGAGGGCTGGCGTTGGCCGAGGTCAGCTGCTGGGATCCCCATGGACAGCCCAGCAAGGGACAGGGCAGCGCCGGTGATCCCGGGAGTGGGGAGGGATAGCAGCGTCCTGCGAGTGCTCGTGCACACATGAGTGACCGGACTCGTGTGAGCGGTTCCTCTGCTGTGGGCGAAGTGACTCACGCACGCGCTTGCAGAACCGCCCGTAGCAGAAAATATCCACCGAAAGTTCACCTTGTGCTCTTGTGCACCGGAAACCCAAAGGCTTGTCGATCAGAGAAGCTGCGAGGTGTTTATCAAGCAGACCCAGTTACCTTGGGACAAACCACTGACAGGATGCACCCAACGCCCCAGGAACGCCTCAGCACAGCCCAACATCTGCCCCGCATCCAGATGGTGCCGCTGGAAGGTTTTAGTTGGAGCCAACCCCCAAAGCGTGTTCGGCACCTCACCCCTGCGCCCCTTCCCAGCGCCTCTGCGCCAGCTGGTGGGAAGCACCCTCTCCTGAAAGGTTCCACTATGGCTCTTGGGAGCCGGTTTCTCAGGGCTCCAGCACAAACCTCCTCCTTGGGATCCGCTGGGATGCCCCAGCCCAGCCCAGCCCCCCCTTTGCTCTGCCTTCTCAAAGCCAGCTGGGCTTAAGGACAAAATCTGGGAAGGTTTTAGGAATAAGGTGGGAAAATGAAGGCTTCAAGAGATTCACCAACACCCTAAACCTAGACTCCTCCATAGGCGCTCTGCTTCTTACCCAGGAGTTTTGTGGCACTGCTCAGCCACCTGCACGGGGAGTTTGGCGTGGGGCAGTGCCCTGGCGGCACCAGCTCTGCCAAACACTGCTTGTCTCCTCCCCTTCTTGTTTAAAAGCCCCTGGAGCTCTGCTTGTCCATGAGGTTAAGCAAAAACGAGCAGGTGTCCTTGGTTCCCTCTGCAAGGGGACTTGGACCCCTCCAGGGGTGATGCTGAGCACCCAAATTAGGCTTCTACAGTGGGCTGCCCTTTGAAGACCCCCTCCAGGGTTGCAGAGGGAGGGCGGTGGGTCAGCACTGCCTGGGCTCAAGCTCCCTCTGCCCATTCCCCCTCCCTGCTTCAGAGAGCCCAAGAGGGACACAGCAGCACCAAGGACATGGGGGAAGCCCCCCTCCCTGATCCTGCCCTGGGGGAGCTGAGCCCTTGACCTCCCCTCCCAGGAGCAGGCAGTGGCCGGGAGCGAGGGGTGTTTCCAGCCGGTGTGCTGGCTGCTCTTGCTGCTCTGCAGAGTGCGGTGGGACTCTCTTAGTGAGGCTTGGGTCCCTGGATGCTGCCCGGGCTCTCACAAGCCCCCCCATGTCATGAGCGACACACCATTAGCTGAGCCCGGCTCTTCTGCCTGGACGTCCCCATGAGCAAATCCCCCTGCCAGCGCTGCCTGTGGCAGGGATGCTGCCCCCATCCCCACCCTAAGGATGGGTGGGAGCTCGCGCTGAGCCCCTTGGGACAGGCAGCACCTCCAGCACTGAAACAGAAATAAATGGCAGAGAGCAACACACCGCCACGCTACAAACCTCCAAGCAGGTGGGTTCAGCTGGTTCAGGCATGCGTAAGCCGGGGCAGAAACCTCCCCGGCACGCCAGGCTGAGCGCAGAAACCTCCCTGGCATTTGCAGCGGGGAGCCCCACTGCTGTGCTCTCGGGTCACAGAGGTCTCCAGCAGACAACTCCAGAGCCAAAAATCAAAGCCCGCTGAAGGCAAGGGGCTGTCTCCCTTTAAGTCCCCACCCTTTGCAGCTTGCTCCAGCAGCAAGGAACAAGAAACCACTTGGGTCAGCCTGGAAGTCAAAACTAAACTAAGCAGCCCCAATTGCATTTTGCATCGCACTTCATTATAATGAACTGCTTGCAGGAGAGCTGCAGCTCCAGCTCACGCGCGGGAATGGTTTGGTGAATACATCTGAACAAGAAGGCAACCTGAGAAAATAGGAAGCCGCTTGCAAGCGATTCCAACACAGAAGAAATGATGTTTCTCCTGATTGCACTCATTCGTTGCAATTTACTCTGCTGCCTGCCATCCAACCACCTTTCTTCCCTATACATAAATAATACCCCACCGCCCCCCATGACTGCAGCCCAGCCCCAGCACGGCTGCTCCGCAGTCACGCTCCTCAGCACTGGCCACGGGAACCACCCTAACAGAGATGCTAAAAACCAGCAGCGTGCCTGGATAACTTAAAGCATAGATCAAATGGGGAACAGAACGCACCAAAAAAACCCCCAAAACTCCTGTGGCACCTGCAGATTGCAGCAGTCTAAGCAGGAGTAAGGGTACAAGAGCCTGCGTGGTTTCCAGTACTAACCACTGCTCCAGAAACGAGTCCCTGGGCTGGCTTTTGTGGCTGCCCTGCAGTCTCCCACCACCCCAGGCCCGGGCAGTGGCGGTAGGTGCAAGGCCAGCCTCCCTCACCCCCACCGCCAGGGAGGTCCGACTTTTCTGTTTGTCACCGCCGGACGATGCCCCACGAGCGACTGAGCGGGGGGAGTACAGGGATTTTGACTGTAGGCTGCTTGGCTGGTCAGATGCCAAACTCAAGCTGGTTTCAGCCCTGGAGCATTGAGAGGGACTGCAGTGCTGCAGGAGGAACGAGTGGCACGTGTTTGGACATGAGTGCAGCCCCAATCCGGGATGAGAAGCACGGAAGCGCGTTTCCACTGAGCCAAAGCGGGCCCTGCGGCCGGCCGGCTGCCTCTGGCAGCGAGCTCGTCACCGCCGCGCTGTCGGCTGCAAGGCTCCCGCTGACAGCCTCCCCTCTCCTCCCTCTCCAGCTGAAGCACCTCCACGCCGACAGCATTTCATTAGTCTGCGGTGGCATTGCTGCGCTTGCCAGTACCTCCACACCGCTCTCTGGCTTCTCACGGACCTTTGGGTACCGGCCTGGTGTAAAAAGGCCAGCTGAAATGCAGAATAACATTACAAATTTCAATGGCCGCGTTAAGGATGTGATGTAGGAGAGAGCTGACAGGAGGATTTGGCCCGCGCCCCTCCTCTCCTGGCTGGCAGCTGGGCACGATGCCTCAGCCATCCTGCCAAAGCCCAGAGAAGCAACAGGGGAGCGATGCATTGGGTGGGGAAGGAGAGGAAGGGAAGGGTGACGGGCTGCTGCAGATGCAGAGCTGGGGAGATGGAGAGGGACTGCCAGCAGCCCTGTGCCATGCTCACCCCCCGGCCTCCAAGGGACCTGTGGGCAAAGTCCATCGATTCCCTTTCAAAGGGAGGGTCCTCCCCACAGCTCGCAGGGGCTCCCCCTGTAACAGCTCCACCAACTTCAGAGCCTTTGGGGCCTCAAAGGCTCTGGCTGGAAGAAGGACGAGTTGCACCGGCACGGGCTGCCACAGGAAGGGAGATGCTGGGAGTGGTGAGCAGTACTGCTGAGGCAGGCGGACATAATCTCCCCTCCAAGATCCCTTTCCCCATTTCCTGTCTCGGTGAGAGCACCCATAGGGGAGGTCCTGCCCTCTGCCACAGTCCACCAGGGAGGACTCCCCACCCCCAGGGAACATCTCCTGGCCAGCACAGCTCCCTGGCTCACACTTGCCTTCCCCCTCCACACTGCACCCACAGCGCCGCGGAAGGCTGGACCATCAGAAGATGCAGGCAGGCTTCCGAGGGACCGTGCGGCAACATAGCATCTCCCATCACCCAACCTAAAAACACACATTAGAGGATGAGGGCAGATAACAGCTTTATACCCCCTAATAATCTTGTCTCTAAGCTAAATAACTAGGACTGTAAATCCCTGGTGATAATCACAGACACCATGCCTGCAAGCTCTCCCCCGGACCATTCGTTTGGCTTGATGATGCTTTAAAGAGACATCTAATGAGGATAATCTGATTCAAATCCCCTCTGCTTTTGGGCAGCAGAGCAATTCAGTCCCCCTCAAACTCCTTCTTCCTCCATGACTGTCTTTATTTCCCCTTCTCATATGAATCACTCTGGGGTTTCCTTTGCTTTTTGCATTAGTATTTTGATTCTTTGATATGACCACCGCAATCAAGATTCACTCCCTTTAGAACCTAATTAGCATGAAATCAGACTCGCTTTTTACTCATAGTCTCACACTAATAGGATGCTGGCCTATGCTTCAGCTCTCACTTTGGGTGCAAGGAACATTGCAGCCTGCTTAAAAAATTCTCTCTTTACCTGATTCAATCAGAACCACTTACGGGAGATCCGCACACATTTCAAGCTTGGCAAGAGAGTCAAGCTTTGGGAAGGGGGGAAGGTCTCAATCACACTCAGCTTTCAGCGCAGAGCAGATGGCAAACATACCGGCTATATAATTTATAGGACACCATCACTACGTTTTAGTCCCATGCAGTGGCTGAGCTCAGCCAAACCACGGCTCATGCACACGCAGAGAGGACTCGCGCAGATGATGCTCCATGTGCAACCTGGACAAGAGGCAAGAGCCAGGTTCTGGAGAAAGCACACGCTTCACGTTTCATCTCCTTTGTAACAGAGAGCAGAGGACGCGGTGCAGCAGCCCTTGCCAGGAGGGGTTTTCTCCTCCCCGCAAGCCGGGCAAACACTTCCCAGCCCACAAACTTGTGTTCGAACTAGGTCAGTATTATGCAACATCTGCGTGCCAGCAACTCCCCTTCCCTTCCCTTCCCCAGGAGCAGCTCACACGCGGCGGCATAATGGATGCCAGGGCAGCCCAAGGCCAGGTGTTGGGGTTTGTTTGCACTTCTTCAGGGCCACCACGCCTGCCAGCACGGCCTGGCGTGCAGCTCGCTGGGGGTCACAAAGCCCGAGGGAGACGTGCACCACCACCACAGCTCTATTTCCACGGTGCCTAAGCCTCCCTGCCCCTGCCTTTCACCCGGACGCCAATGCCTGCCACTCAGCGCAGCCAAGCAGGGATGCCGGGGAGGCATGAAGGACCTGTAGGTGAGAACAGGAGGGAGAATTGCTCAGGATGGCCAAGTCGGATTATAACGAAGGAGCAACAGGACAGAAAAGATCAAAAGGGGACACCAGGTAGTAAAAACACTCCCTGCAAAGCGAGGTGAAGGCAGCTCCAGCCCCACCTCTAAAGCAGCAGTGCTTTCAGCCCTCCTCTGCACAGCTTAAAAGGAGCCTGGGCAGAGCCCTGGAGACAAGTGTGCAAGACTGAGACTACAGGTGCCCGGTGTGCCGGCACAGAGCAACACTGCACTATCCCAGGGCTTCCCCAGCTCCAATGCCTTTGATCCTCTGCTGCTCGGCATAACAGCACGAGGCACTGAGTCACCCCTCAGTCCCATGGGGGAATGAGGATTAATTAGTTGATGCTGGCACATTGCTTTGAAGAGAGGTGCTCCACTGCAGCACGAGCCACAGGTTGTTACGTACTGAGCTGAGTCAAATGCAGCCCTGGCTTCACATCTGTCATCTCTGGAAGAGAAAGAAAAGGAAACATAGCAGTGGGGGGAAAAAAATGAATGTTCACACTGGGGTGATGCCAACTCTGCCGTCAAACCTAGGAGATCAGCCAGCACAGAGGTTCAGGAAAGCTTTGAGCTGACCAGTGCAGACAGCGATAGTGCCTCAAGGACTGCCAACCCTCAGCAAACACCCAAGGTATTTCACCAACCCGAGCGCTGCGACGACATAGCCAGCAGGGCAGGATCAAGGCAGGCCCAGCCGCAGCATGGCACCCTCACCCCATCACTGAAGGGTGGGCACATGGTGGGACCAGAGAGCTTCCATGGGAAGACAGGAAAGGAAAATACTCCATGCTGCCACAAAACGGGGGAAGACTCCTTGGCCTGTTTAACGCTAGCTAGGCTTTTTAGGTCTTTCCAAGTGCTCACCAGTGTGCCTCTGCCTTGCTCCTGCACGTGGACCACCCTAATGCACGGGTGCTTCAGCTGGCCCTGGCACAGCTTGTTGTAGTGCGGAGAGGGTGGCAGAATCCGAAGGACAGAGCAGCCTCTGTGCACCGGGGCCAGGTTTCCCAAGGGGAGGTGGCTTCTCTCTTTGTTTTTGTCCTCGCCCCACCTCGGTGCTCCTTCCTGTGACGTGCAGAGCCCACGGGGCTCTCGCGCCCAGCCCGCAGCTGCACCTGGGCCGGCGGCGAGGAGGCAGCCTGCGCATATGTAAAACACGGGCTCTCTTTCACACACCGCTGACTTCCCTCAGCAAAGGAGGCGGCAGGGCGGGGGGACGGGCACGGCGCCTTTCCTGGCTCCTCACAAAACGCCCCACCACACAGCGAGCTCGAGGGGGACGAGGGATGTCAGCATCGCGGCACGTGTCAGCTCCCATAGAAGGAGCCCGTGGCAAAAGAAACGTGGCCCAGCATGGGCCAGGAGCCCGCGCTACTCAGCTGCCAAGGAATGTGAGCAAGTCACATCACTCCTGAGTCCCCGGCGCCCAACCTCTCTCACGCACCGGTTCTTCACAGCCAAGACGGCCCCTCCTGCGCAGAGCCGACCCGAGGGGATGCCGTCCTGCCTAGCATTGCCACGCCGTATTAATATTTAACAGTGAGGAAGAGATCCAGAGACTTTGATTTCTCCCACCGGCCAATTCAAGGATAATTGAACTGTGCGGGGAATTTCAGCGTTTCAGAGGGTGGTTTTGTTCCAGCTCACAACAAAACCCAACCGTACCACAACGCCGTATGAGAAGGATCGCAGCCCAGTTTCAGGCAGCCTCCCTGCCTGCCTGCAGCAGAGTCAGGCAGGTAAACAGCACAAAACACGGCCGATTTCAGGTGCCCAGCAGGCAGGTCCCACCAAACCCTCCTCCCCCAGAACTTAGGTAAAAATCAAACTCTGCTAATTAGGAAAAAATGGTTTCTTCTGAATGTTTCCACCCAATTCCAGATTTGTGACCCCAAAGCAATGTCAATTCGCCCTCATCCAGCATAGGCAGCTCCTGCTGTAGAGGTAGAGCAAGCAAGGCACAGTGAATTTTAACACACGTGCCCAGGGTCACGCAAGAAATCAGCCACAGCAGCAAAACGAGCCTAGCGTTTCTGGCTCCCAGCTCTGAGCTATGCCAGCTATTGCTTTCTCTTACATATAAATCACTTTTCCCCACCAGTGAAGGACAGCTGGTCACTGAATGGGAAGTGGCAGTTGTTCAGCAGCCCACAGTAACGCTGCACACCAGCTCAGGGCGGGAAGCGGAGAACGCTCAGCGTGCAGAGGAGACTGCCAGGGGATCTGGGCCAGCTGAATAGAGACAGAGCAGCTGGAATACCGGCAGAGCAAAGCCCAGTGCTCCTGCAAAATCAAGACAAGTTAAAAACCCCACAGGAGAAAGCGTCTCCCTTGCTTTTGCCAGCAGAGCAGGTACCTCTGCCACAGCTCTGCAGGTCAGCTCCAGGCAGCAGAGCAGGAGTCCCTTCTTGCCCACTGCTGCTGTGGACAGCAGTCATGATGAGAGATACCAAGCAGCTCTTGCAGCGTGACCRCAGCTGCTGAGCGCCACCGCTGACCTAACCCAGCCAGCCCCTTCGAAATACAGGTCTTGGCAAGCAGAGACATCCAGTTTTAACCAGTCCCCAAAGCAAATATTAGAGGTGGCCTTGAATCTAAACCTCTACCACCAGTTTCAAGGTTTGGAGGGACAGATAAATCCCCAGGGCTAGATTTATCTCTGATCTTTGTTCCAGGACAGAGAGATCTTTTACTATAGGCACCATATCAGTACACAGACTTTCTCTCCTGTTCGTATAGACCGAGCACATCATGTCTTAACACGGTTAAAAGTTGGTCTGATTTAACTGCTGGTGTGGCAAAGCCAGCAAAACACCCCTTCCCTTGGAAAACCTGGGCTGGCAGAGAGCTATAATCCCAACAGGTAATGCCAACCAAGCTGATTTGTGCTGAAATCTCTCACGGAGAACTTCCGTGAGCAGCTCGGCTAGCAGGCTGAGGATACAAAATCTTCTTCAAGTGACTGAACTGAAGGCAAAATCCTGTGGGTCAACCTGCCATAGCAGAAGAGACCCTATTAGAGTCTCATTCAGTTCCACCTGAAAAAAAGCACTGCATGACTGAAGCTTACACCAGTGCAACTGGTGCAAGGTCTTCTATACTAGTTAAACTGCTTTTCCACTAATTTTGCTGACATAGCTGACAAACAAAAACACGTCCACAAACTGAAACAGTCAAACCAAGCAACGCTCACGGGTACTTTTGCCACAGAGAGGGGGATTTCTCTTTGTAAATCTCCACAGGGATAGGGAACTGAGGCAACAGAAAGAGGAACAGAAAGCAAGTAACTCCAAAATATTTCTGTTAGTTTAGATTTCAGCCAGCTTGGCAAGCTCTTTCGTGATGTTTAAGAACAACAGAACCTGAGTCACTAGCCTTAATTCAGCTTCAGGCCTTCCATGCCTCTGATCCCAATCCAAGTACTACTTTCACAAGACCTTTATTAAACATTAGTCCTGGCTACTCCATCCAGATGAAAGATATCCTCAGCTGCCTTGTCTTCTCTGGTAGGGGCAGTGTTATGGCCTGTCTAAACTAATAGCTGACAGTTCCTAGAGGTATTTACATAGTTGAAGCTGTAGCTTTAGATGTGTCCCAACTACTTTTGGTTGTAAAACATGATGGACCTGAGACACAGTGTCATATTCTTAGATACGCTCCACTTCCCCTGCCAGTTCTAGTAAAGGCTTTTTCCTAAGAGTAAGAAAAATATTTGCCCTAAGGTGAAGTGAGATGCTGCTCTTAAGGAACTAGATTTTATTTTGCACCAGTTGGGATTCAGCCACCTGTAGGAAGTACAAACAGCATCTTTCTTCTTTGAAAGTAGTAGAAGGAAAGAAATACCACATCCGAAACATAGCAGTGGAAAAAAACCCTATGTTTGAAGGTGCAGGAGTGGACAGTAGCACGTGTGGGTTGCTACAAAGCATTCTGGGTGCACCAAAGAAAGTTTCGTTTTCACTGGTTAAGAAAGCACAGCAAAATTACTCTTGAGGCCGAAGGGATTTTACCCAAGTCCAATAGTTATTAGAGGCAACCGGAGAGCGACCTAGGAGACGGAAGAGTCTCCTTACCTTACAGCAGTTGTGGAGGACATGAAAGACTGGCTCGTTTCATGCCGCAGCCCTTCCTTCCCTCCCCCAGACTGCACCTGCACATTTAGAGCAAATCGAAACCAGCCTATTCTAAACCGTGGTCTCATTTATTTTGAGGGACCCAAAGCGAGAGCGAGGCTGAGACAGCATAACCAACAGAGAAACTTGTTTCTCAGCATGATTGCCCCCCTGGTGGCAAAGCCCTGGCTAGTACCTTCAGGATCACAAAGCTAGCTGAAAGTAGGGCATGCCCATTAAGCTTCCAATCCTTCTTACACGGCAACGAGAGTTTGCACATGTCTTTCTCCTTTGGGTTTTAGCCAGACTCCAGCCCTTTTGGGCACCATAACACAGCTGAACGGTTTAGGTCCTTTTGTTCCAGCTGACAAACAACCTAGCCCTCCCCCGCCAGCAACAATACAACTGGAGCTAGGACTTGTGTGTCCTCTGAGCAAGGATACAGGCTTTGTGCGTTGCTGAGCTGTCTTTGCAAGGACTGCCAACACTCACAGCTGATTAAGCATGCAGTGCTGCTTTCTGCTTTTTCCTGCTCACAGACAGATGTCAGAAACAAGCTAAGCGAAACAGCACCACGCAGCTAGAGCTCTGCACCTAGGAACATTAAAGCAGTCTATTAGGGATTAAATAAATTAAACCAGAGGGGAGCTTAACACATTCTCTCTAGGCTTCATTACTACCTAGCATGCAATTCTGGGTAAGAAACATCCCGGCGTTTCAAGAAACACTGTATTCTGGAAGGTGGCTCAACTCAGTATAGAGGAAGGGTTGTATTTGGAAAGCTTTTGCCACCACCACGTGGCTGAAACCGTGACTGCAGCCCACCAACTAACTGGAAGTTCAACCTGCCAGCAAGGACCAGCCTGGCTGCCAGGGCAAACTGGGGCAAGTGTTCGTAGGTTTTAGAGCCCATGCCACATACCTAAACAAAGAGCATACAACTAATTATTAAATATTATACATTTTATTAACTTAGAACTCCAAGAATAAGGCATAAATTACTGCTGATAAGAACCTGTTAGTTAAGGGATTATACACAGCATACACCCAACTTGCAAGAGACAACATGTGTTTTCTGTATGTTGCTGTAGTCCAGTCTGCTGTATTTCATCCCTGGTCAGCCCCAGAGGCTGCGTTGCTAGGGTTATTCTAGGCTTGATAGACTAGGGCTGCTTGTTATCTTGGGCTTGATAGATGGAGCCTTTTTCTTTAAATATCTAAAAGAAAGATGAAGTGCTAGATTATCTTCTTTAGTCCCTTCCTCCCCAATTAGGTATCAGGCATGGAAATACCGAGCCCTTCACTAGGCAGATGCTCACACAGCTGGATCATTAACTGCCAATTGCAGCCTATCTAGAAGCTGCAGGACAGCCTGCCTTCCCCGTTATTCTCTTGGTGGGGAGACAAAACCTGGCAGCAAGGTTTCATATTAGTCCAAGGTACTGTATTTCAACTGAAAGGAAGCAGGAGCCTGCTGCCTCTTCTCTAGTACTTTGGGGACACTGAAACTAAGATACTCAACCGTGACATGTGGCATTTTGGGATAGTGGCCTGTTCTTCTGATATTCTCTCAGTAAAACACGTAGCTCCTGGCCACTGGCAAAGTGGGTGAAAGTCAAACTTGGTCGTGAAATGGGATTCAGATGTAACAATGGATAGGAATCCCCAATAAAAACTGCCCTCCCCCCAGCACCTATACGTTATCCACTGAACAGGAATCAAGCTTTTCTTGAGAGGTTAGCAACTAGGAACAGCTCTGGATGAGTGGTCATGACAAGTCAGGCAAAAAACCTTCCCAATGTGATTCCAACTGCAGTAGCTTGAATGCCTGAAGTGAAAAAAAATGATGAATGTGGCTGAATTCTCTCAATGAGAAGCTAGTCATCAGCAGAGTTCCTCATCAGTGAGCCAAAGGACAAGGCAGAAACTCCTGGTATGTGACCAGCACAGATCTGTAACATCCGGAGAAGTCGCTGAGCAGTGGCAACTCGTATCCCTTCCAACTGGAAACAAAATGGAGAAATTATTTCATCAGTAGAAAAGAAGAAAAGCAGTGCTAAGCTGTGATAAAAGTAGGAGGCATTAAGTATGGTTCTGAGCAGCTAGCTACAGAAAACCCCAAACAGGCCCATTTACTCCCCTAATGTTAAGGAAGGTACAGTGTTGTCAGCTGAAAACCCTGAAGGGCTTGCCAAAGACACAGATATTACCTGCTGGTAGGGAACCAGTCTCTGAGGGTGGAATGATGAGTACACGGAAAAGTGAAGCGTGCTACCGCTGAATGCCAAACTCTCCCTCCAGCTTTTCAGACCAAGCAGGTAATTGGAAAGAGTGGCATATCAGATGGCAAAACAGTCTGTGAAGCAACAAAGCCTGGCTAACAGGAAGCATTACCTGGGCAAGAGAGTCACATGGCAAATAACAGCTCAGGGGCTCCCAGGAAGAGAAAATGCCTCAAGGAACAAGTGTACCGAGGCTCTGCACATCAGAGAAGTCTCTGTTAATTTAGACTTGGCTTCCTGAGGCTTTGCAGTAGCACAGGAAGGGGCAGGTAATCTAGAAGACTCATTTCAAGGACAGTCAGACTCCTGTACCTCTACTGTTCTTGTAGAAAGAGTCTGGTCTCTGACACTTATGCAAGACAGTAGCGTATGTACTTATATTTATTGCTAATGTAATGATGTTCCTAAGGATCAGAGAGCAGTGGAATTCACAAATCCCTTCAGACACCAAATAAGCACCTTACCTCCAGCTCACAGAATAGCACAGGACTGCAGTAGACTTCTCCCAGTTTCCAGATGGCATTCATCTCTACGCTGCAGTAATTCACCCTGCCAACTACAGAAAAAGTTTTCCCACATTACAAGCCCCATAATCAACATTCAGTGAAGAAAAGTACCAGGAAATTCCCCATCCACAAAACGATCCAGAGCTAATTTTGAGAAGGCAAGGCAACAGTGAACAGTACAAACAGAATGGTATAAGATTCACAACAGAATTAGCACAGAAGTYGTTCATAATACTGACAGCAGGAATAGTATCGCCACATTACTGAGTACTGTAACATTAACACTTTGGATAAGGGATCAGCACACTATCAGCAGGGGCAGAATCTTCTACTCATTAATCGGAAGCCCTCCTCGCTCATGTGGTATCACAGGGTGGCGTCTCCAAGGACTTCACTCCATCAGGAGAGCCATAGCACAAGACAATGCCAAGACTCTTTTCCACCCCAGAATTAGGCCTCCTGACCCCCAAATTTCAGGGACACAGCACCTCTGTTCCAACAGTGAGCAGCATAGGCTGGCCCCTCCAGTTCCTCAGCGCTGAAGTAGGGAGGGTATGCAGGAAAACGCCCTCTCCGCATTGTTTGTTTGTTTGTTTTTTGGTTTTTTTTGGTTTTTTTTTTTTTTTTTTTTTTGAAGGGCCAGGGGAGCAGGGAGAGAGATTAAAGGAACAATGGAGCCAGACAGCACACAGCAGGGATACCAGTCTTGTATTAAAACTATACTTAATAGTTTAGTAGCTCATCCATTTAGATTAATTTTATTACCACAGTATCATATGCTCCTCGCTGCTCATTAAGATTATCGTTAAGAGAGATCTGCAAGAGCAGATAGAACAGACTTCTGCAGTGCCACAGGAAAAAAAAAATAAAAATCAATAACTCAAATCATATTCAGGGATTAGAGACAGAGAAGAGAGATCTGACTGGCAAAAACAAAAAGGAGGGAGCAAGTGAGCACGAGATAAGAGAACCGTGTTTTATCTAAGAAAACAGTAAAAAAAGGCAGATGAGTTCAGATATAATTTAAACAAAGCTTTCAACAAAGCCACTGGTTTCCTTTGTTTTGTTTCAAATTAAGTCACTGCCCTGTTTTAAGGAAAGCAACAGTGAGTTGTGCTGCTTGGAGAGGAGGAAGAGGGCAGGTGCCATACGTACCACCAGTGACAAGAAAGCACACTTTCCCCAGGAAGAAGCTGGCATCCACATGAGCTAGGGAAGCTTCAACATTCTTCAAGCTGTCAGAAAAGCACAGACAATCCAGCTGGACAGGGAGGTAAAACCAGTGCAGCATAAGGACAAAGGGAATAACTTTCAGAAGCACAATTAGAAAACCAATGATGTTAACATCTGCTGATCTGTGAGCCGGCGGAGTTATGGTCTATGCTAAAAGCATGGCAGCAGAGACCTCTGTAATACCCACAGCTGTTTAATAATCCATAACATATCCTTTTTACCCAAGACTCAACAGTTAGACTTAGTTTGAGTGGTGTCCTCCATGATTTGCGGACACTAAGCATCCGAATTCATTAACATCCAACAAGACTTCAGCACTACTTCGGCTCTTTCAGAAGAGCTAGCCCACACATTTCTGCAGCACCATCTGTGCTGTAAGTATGCAGCTGGGCCTGTCATTTTTGGTAAATGAGAGCCCAGGATCATCAGTCACAAGTTAAATAAGTAATAAAATGCTGATTTTTGTGCCTTAGCAAGTCTTTACTTATGGCCTGGGGACACAAATATCATTTCTACAAAGATGAGCACAAGATGAGAGAAAAGGGATCAATCCCTGCAGACCTTTCTCTTTTGCCTAGAGACTTCCATAGTGCTGATGCCACATGACCAGCAATATCAGTGAACTGGGGACACAGACGCAGCAACTGGTTGGTTATTAGGTAGGACTGCCCAGTGCGCATCAGCCATCTGCATATTACAGAACTTAACAGCATCACCATTGTTTCCATCTAATTTTACAGACAGCGTCTTTCCAAAGCTCAGTTCATATCATCCCATGTCTGGATCCAGGAATAAATTCTGCCTTCTCTGCTATGGCAACTTAGTGCACAACAGGCATGTTATTGGACAGAGCGGTTCAGTCTTAATCCATTGCTGGAGGCCAGAAAACCACTGTATGTATTACTGAGCTCTCCCACCACAGCAAGTCTTGGGTTTGAAATCCACTTATTCAGCGATTCTGACACAGTAAAAATGTAGATTTAGCCATCAATCCAAGAAAGAATATCAGTTTCCCCTCTCATATTTTTGCCCTTCTTTTACCTGTATTTGCTCTTGATGTCAATCATAAACGCAATCAGATCTATCCTGGGCCGAAGGTGATCCCTCTCTGAAGGTAAGGGGAGGGATGTAGCAAGGTGACTGAAAGATAATAAATTTCCCGGTTTAACCAAATAGCTTGGCAAGGCAGCATCCACTTAACCATAACCACATAACCATTGCAGTTCACCATGTAGCAAGTTACCAGGAAGCCCACTAATTACTAAATACATAGGCACTGAGGAGACACTGTGATTCTTTAAGTGGTATTCTCATATCTTAGGCCTACTCATAGCTGCTGACAGCCACAATGATACTTGCTAGACAAGGTTGTTTATAATGGGAAGCTTATTAGAGCATAACAAGACTCACAGAAACATTTTCTCTGCACAGATCTGTATGGCAGTCATTTTATCTAATTGTTAAGAAGAGTCCGTTCTAACAAAGTGAATCCCAATGCTTTACTAGCATATTTTGCTGCCAAGTTTCAGTTAAAATCAATGACAGTAAAGTCAGTGCTTTCCTGTCACATTCCAGAGATACTGCTCATACGCTCACACAGGAGAGGCTACCTTCTCAAGTGTCCATGTTACAGAAAGGTTTGTTGTATTTACAAAACCTTAAACCAGAAATTTTTCACTAGGATAGCATTATAGATGAAGTTATAACTCAGAAAGAGCTTCTATCATACCATTACCTCCCTTTTTATCCCTTTCACTGTGTCAGGAGTTACTAGGTTAGTTTAGGTGTCCTTCTACACAATACCACCACTCCTGATACAGCTGTTGGAAGAATTACAGGGTGGGCATTTTTTGTGTCTCTTCCCACTACCAAAAGGCTTCAGCAGTGCATATCTGAGCCTTCCACAGGGAAGAATATTATCAGTGCCAGATTTTTGGAAGATCACCTGAAAGATAGATTGGACAAACAAAAAATCCCAGAATTTCAGTCTCTCTCACAATCGCTTCCTCTCTGGAAGCCAAGAGAGAAACACTGATTTTGGTCTCTTTGGGAAATATTAATTCTAGCAATTAAATCTTAAGGACTTAAGTTTTCCCCAGCAGCCACAGACCACAGTACACATTCCCTTCTATTAATCATATGCAGTTTGTAGTTTTGTCTGCCAGTCTCCAAATAAAGGTGTTTTGTTTCCTATAAATAAGGTATGATTTAACAAAAACATTCTGAAACTAACACAAGATATGAGCAAAGTATGCTTAAAAGACACATTGCAACACAAACAAGCTTATAAATTTAAGGTGAAATTTAGGGAGAAGCTGTGGTGAAAGGAAAGTATCAGATCTCATTGTCTGGAAAAACAAACAAACAAACAAACCAAACCAAACCAACCACCAAAAAACCTCCATGATTTGGAATTCTACTATATTTAAACCAACATCACTAGATGATGTCAGCAGCCTCCAGATATGTGCTGCAGAAGCCTTTTTTTCCCCTAGTAGCAAGAGACACAAAAACCCCAGCCCTGCAAATCTTCTCCCAACAGCTGTATCTGGCAGGTAGACTTGCCAGACAAGATACCATATTTCTTTGTAAAGTGTATAATTCCAAAGAAACACAGCGGGGAGAAAACTGTCACGGACTTCTGCTTCCCTAGTGATACTAGCGCAGGGACTTATCTTGCTCTGTAGCAGAGCATAAGTTTCCATGCCTTTGGGTAGTTACCCATCTGTAGTACTAGTAGCCATCTAGTTATGGCACTCCACAGCTCAGCAGAGGCTGCAGGATTTGCACAGAAAATTGGGTAATTAATTTACTATCAGTTAGCACAAACATCCAAGATGCCATGATCAGAGCAGTACAGTCGCTCTAACTGGCTAGTAGAGCATTAGCTCGGCTTTGCCTTTACTGCATAGCCTTGGATTACAGCAGCAAAATAACACAAACACCTTCTGAAGAGCTGACTAAACTCATTTGGTCTTGGCAAGAGAGCTGTCAAGGACATTATATCGTAAAAAATTAGTTAATCAAGCTTTTAAGACAGGACTTGTCATGCAGCTAAAGTTAAAATTCCAAATGCATCTTAATAGCTTGAGGAGGAAAAGCATGTGCGTGCATACAAACCAGAAAATGGCTATGAAGAGCACCAAAAATAATGGACATCTTTCAGGAAAACTTGTTTACTTTCAAGTAGTTGCAAGCATTGTACTTGTCCCAGTTTGTCCCAGGATGTTTAATTCCTGTATATGTCTGTCTCCCAGGAGAAAAAAAATACCTGTGCTCCTTTCATACCCTTGCAATTTAATCAAACACTTGTGCAACATGCAAAGGGCAATGGTATATGCATAGTGAACATGATGAATGTGAGAATTATTTCCACCCCCATTTCTAATCATGCCCAAACTGCTTGCCCTGAAGACAGAGCGGTTTGCCTTCCGCAGCTGCCAGCCACATCTGTGCAGTAGTGCACTCTAGCGTTCACAAGAGCAAGTTCTTTCTTTGAAACGAACGCCCTGCAGTTCCAACTACCGCCACTTGGGTAGAAGCTGCATTTATAAGCAATTTCGGTGCGTGCATTTCTGAAGCAGAAACCTTTCGTGAATTCGCATCACAGCCGCTGCTTCTGCTCCATCTCTTGGACAAGGTGCCAGAGGGCCCCTGTACGATCCCGCTACGGTCCTGCGGCCGGGGCCGCAGGCGGCGCATCCCCCTCCCCACCACTCACATACTGATCTTGAAGTTCTTCTTCTCTCGGAGGATCGCCTCCGCCAGCTTCTGCTGGAGGCCTTCATCCGAACCCACGAGCTGCGCGGACAGGAGGGAAAAGCACGGTCAAAGCCCGCCCCGGAGGCGGCGCCCAGCCGGGGGCAGCCCCGCTGCCCGGGGCTCGCTCCCCGACACCGCGCCGGGGGCCCCCAGTGAACCGGCGCCGGGGGGCGGGGCCAGCCCCCGTAGCTGCATTTGCATATCGCAGCCAGGCGGCCTATCCCCGCGCGGGGCGGGGCCAGCACGGCCGTTGCTGCTGAGGCACGGCCGTTGCCCCTGAAGGGCGGCCAGCGGCGGCGGAGGGTGCGGGACAGGCGGGCGCCGACCGCAGGGCCGGGCCCCGGGAGGGGATAGCGGGGGCAGGGTGCAGCGCCGCCGGACCTACCAGGAAGACGGCGGAATTGAGCGCCGGGAGCTTGTCGAAGGGCCGCACCACTGCCATCACCGCGGGAGACAGCACCGCCCGCCCGCCGGAATTCAAGCCGCCGCCACGCCACGCGTCGCGCCGACGTAGCGCGCCGGGGGGCGGGGCCTGAGGGGAGGGGCGGGGCTGCCGGTGCGCGTGCGCGTTGGGCCCGTCGGGGGGCGGGCGGGCGGGAGGGGGCGCTCCGGGGCTTTTAGTGGGGCGCGGGCTTGTCCCGTCCAGGGCGGGCACCTCGGGTGGGGTCTGCGCGGGGCTCTGGGGCCCTCCAAGCGTTCAGGTACCAGACGGCTTGACTAATCACTAACAACCACGCTACCGGTTGCTAATCACAGTAAAACTCCGCAAAGCAACTGTATTCCTGCAGCATCCAGGCGTCCCGGGGGTCGGTCGTGCCCGAGGCACTTACCGGTGGCACCRGACGGTGCTCGGGGGTTTCAAAGACGTGTGAGAGGGGTAGGATGCTGGCCTCACCTTGGCTGTCCAGGGGTATCATGGACAGCCCTAAGCTTCCGAGAAGCAAAGTCCTTATTTCCAGGGCTGGGCTGTCCCCCTGGTCCTTGCGGTGAGCTGGTGTCCGTTAGTTTGCTCAAGCCTGAACAATACCAAAGGCTCCAATAAAATTCCACTACCTCCTTACATCGCGGTGTGTCATGTGAACTAATATATGTTAACAAAGTTAATACACTTTCATACTATAAAGACTGCTTGATATGATAGCTAGGGAAGGGAATTTCCCTAACAGTGTACAGCAGCAGTGCCTGGCTTTGCACGCTGAATTGTTCTGTGCAAGGTTTTGCGGCAGCTCCAGCAGCCCCAGCCTCTGTCCTACCCCTTCCTGGGCACCTTCCCCCTCACCCCCCTGGCTGGCTGGCTTCTGCCCAGCCCAGCGCTCCCCTGCCCGTGATACAGGCAGGAAGGAGCCCATGCAGAAGCACTGCAGTTATGGATGTAGGCTGAGCTTTTCTCACCCCAAGGTCAGAGTGGGAGGATGACGTGCAGTGATGTAAAGCCCTCGGAGGTCCAATGTCCTTCAGTGGCCTGTGGTCCACCTTGCTGCATCTCTTGCTCTTTGCCTCGTCCCCTGGTTTGGCTCCAGCTCAGTGTGGAGGAGGGTCCAGGACCCCCTCAGCTGCCTGCTGGGGCTGGCTCTCCCTGCCCCTTCAACCAGGGCACCTCTGAAAGGCAGGAGACATGCCAGGGGGAGGAAGAAGGCCACAGGAGGACAAAGATGCGTCTCCCCCTCTGCGGCGAGCCGCACAGGGGAGGAGGAGGGGAGGGGGGATGGTTAATGTAAGCTGACATCACATGGCTGCCGTGGCTTTTTTGATCTTGACAAAGGCAGAAGGTTCCGCTCGTTGCCAGCATGAGACAAATTAACAGGTGAAGCAGAAGAGATTACAGGATATTTCTGGTTGTTGTTGAGTTTGGCGGGGGGAAGGGAGGATGAATCCAGGGCAGACATGTCCTAAAGATGGGAGGCAGGCAGATGCGATAAATAATGAGAGCTAGCTCCCGGGTTGGGGGGGCATAGAGAGCAATTTGGACAATGCTGCTTTTGGGCTGCTGAGGGTGTAGAAATATGCTAAAAGCTGCAGCACCAACCTAAAAGGTGTTTCTCCTCTTTCATCCCCCTGCTACTCCCCATTGCCTGCTCTTTGGCCCTGCAGAAGGACCTGGGTGGCTTCAGTGTCCGGTCGGGGACATGCTCGCTGTCCCCTCTGTCGCTGCAGGCTTTTGATAACATCGGTGCCTGTTGAGGTTCAGTGTGTCCAGATGAGCTACCACCAATCCCACAGTTATTTTTCCTTGTCCCCAGCAGGTTTCTTGGCCATCCCTTGGCAGACTTCCCTCCACAGGGCTGACCCCCACCATCATGTGGGGACACAGAGATTCGCTCCGCTCCCTCCTCTGCGTGTCCCACCTTCACTGTGCCCTTTTGCTGGGAGGATGCCTCTCCTTTAGCCCCTTACTAACGAAGGACCCTTGGATGCACGGCCCACCTGAGGGGGACTCAGAGGGGGGCAGTGGTAGTGCTGATGGTCCCTGCCTGAAAGTCCAGGCTTTGGCACAGCCAATTTCCTCCTGGGATGCAAAGCCATTGCCCGACAGCTGGCACGGTGAGCTGCACCAGGCAGACTCACTTTGCTTTCCTTCCTCTTTGAAATGCAGGCAGGGATGCTCCGTGGGGGGATGCAAAGCCTGCAGAGCCAGCTCAGCTCTGTGGGGAACCAGCAGAGAGAACAGGAGTCATCGTCCTGCACCCTCATTGGCTATTTACCCATGGGCCAAGGGGTGTAAAACAGATCTAATGTCAAAGGGTAGCATTTAAAACTGTTTTTCATGGTGGAGGATGGCATAAGGAAGTGGAGACTCAGGCTGGCAATGTGCCTGCAGCTCTCGTCTAGTTTTGTAGCTCGGCAAGGAGAGGAGGGGAGAGGGATGAGACACGGCTGATGTTGGAGGCTGGGGTGTATTTTACGTATCACTGCATGACTATGTCAGGCTGTTTCATCTCTCTCTGCCCTGTTTCCAGTTTGCAAAGCAGGAACAATGAGTCGATCTCTGCTGCTGAGCAGTGCAGGAGAGCTGAAGCAGGGGTGTCAGTGCACTGGYCCCCAGCGCAGGTGGAAGGGGTGAGAGCAGGGCATGATACGGAAGGGGAGAGCTCCTGATTTTACTCTGTGRGCCATTGTACATTGCTCTGGTAGCACAAACAATTCCAAAAATGAGTAGAAGTGTAATGTAGCCCCTGTGAAGATGCTCTGGTGCTGCCAATGAAGGCAATTAGCATCAGCGAGACTTGGCCTGGCCATCACCCGTGCTCCCTGGGAATAGTGCAGTCGCTCCTGCAGCAGGACAGCACTGGCTGCTACAAAAAATATTGTACAACACACATTGCCCTCAGATATCCTTGGCCAATTTGCTGTGTGCTTCATCCAGCAGGTTGGTGACTGAATCTCGGGATATTTTCTCTCTGATTTCYCTCTCGGTTCTCCCCGAGCAGCCAGAGGAGCGACAGAGACAGGCTTTGGAGATGGTCTCGGGAGCAGCGCTGACCCCAGCATGGTCCCAGTTGTCTCGGCACCTGCTCCCAGACCTCCTGGCAGTGGTGGCTTCATCCCAGCCCAGTTCAGCACGAGTTTTGTGAGATGTCACCTGGCCATGCATTGCTGGCTCCAGGCTGACCTCTTGCAGTGCTGCCCGGGAAGTGCGCAGAATACAAACTCGTGTGTATTTGATTGCACTTGTTCTCTCACTAATAGACAAAAATGATATCATTTGCAGCAAGTGCAAATTATTAGGGAAACTAATGACATTTCCACATATGTTGCTGGCAACTTCAGCTTCCTTTGGCAAAGGCTCTCTCCAGCTATTGTTGGACCCAAAGCAAGTCAGCTTTTTCCATTCTGCTCTTTAATTTAACTCACCATACAAATTTCCTTAGCTTTTTGATCAACTCAGCAAAGCTTCTCAAATGGATTTCCTTATTTGAAGCTGCAGTAGCACCCAGAAGGCAGGTTACTCTGCTTTCCCACCGGAGTATCCAACTGATGTCCTGCCATGCATCCAGGGTGCCTTCTGCATCCTGCAGCAACTCCCTCACCTCCAGCAGCTGAGCAGGGAGGTATTTCTGTGACTCTTGCTGGAGTTTTGTGCTCTACTGCAGACCTTGGGGGAGGCTAGTTTGATAAAGTCCATCTTCTCCCATGCCTCTACCTACCTTGGGAGAGTAGTATTTGGGGGATTGGTATTGCCTTAAAGACAGGCAGAGACTCGTGTCTGATCATCTCAGAAGATGCTGATAAAAGCCTAAAGGACACTAAAGGACAGCGAGGAAACTTGTTAGGAAAAACTGGAATAATATTTACCAGGCTTGGGATTAAGCCRAGCTCAGTATGTCGTTCATGCTGTGATTTATGGGCATGTTACAAGCAGGAAGTGTGTGCCTGAGGTTGCCCAACCATCTCCGCTTTCTCCAGCCAGGGCTTTTGTCTGAGAAGGGTTTCATGATTTCTGCTCTGGCTGGGTGGTCCTCTCACGTCAAACCTGACCCTGCACTCGCCTTCATCGCGCAGGTGAATTTGTGGCTGCCCAGAGATATAGAGGGAGTCGGAGGCTTGGTGGGGGGCAGGTATCCTGGGGTGAACGGCTTTGGGGGGCTCGTGTGTGCACAACCGCTTCAGGGGCTTCTTCCAAGCCAGGTGGAAAGGGCTGGAAGCCCCCCAGGCACTGGGCAGGATGATATGCACGTGCTTATGCCTGGAAGATGCTGAGTGGCACATGGCAGCCTTATTCATAGTGAAAGCTGAACTGCAGCTGAAGCGTTTCCATGCGGTTCGAGCTGTACACGGCACGTCGATGCCTGGAGTCATCTTGACGCCGCAGCTCTTGTCGGAAACCAAAGGAGGTGACAGCACCTGAGAGCCCTGTCTCAGGCAGCAAGCAGCTGCTGCGGCATCAGAGGCGGGGGGTCTGCAAGCRTGTCCCAGCTCCGGCAGCATGAAACCTGGTGCTCGTTTCCCGCTGCCTCCAAGGGTGCTTCAAACTCAGCTGGGGGGACTTCTGCTTGAAGCAAGCGAGGCTGCCATGTCATGACTTGCACAAGCCCACCAGTGTAGTGGTGGCTGCGGAAAGAGGTGATCCCCGCTCCTTGCCGTGCCCTCCCAGTGCTTGCRTGGCAGGGAAGTGAGCCAGGGATAAAAATGACCCCGTGAGACAAAACTATTGCTGTTCTGGGGTTTTGACTGCGTGAGCAGCATGCTAGCATTAAGCCTGAGCTTAAACCCAGGGAGAAGTTGCAGCCTGATGGACACACACTGGCTCTGGTGTCCCCCTGGGGTAACCTACAACAGAGAGCTGGGACGGTTGGCTGGGGATGGGGGGGATCTTACACATTACACTACGCCACCTGGACGCTCACAAGTCCATGGGGCCGGATGGGATCCACCCGAGAGTGCTGAGGGAGCTGGTGGAGGAGCTTGCCAAGCCACTCTCCATCATTTATCAGCGGTCCTGGTTAACAGGAGAGGTCCCGGATGACTGGAGGCTTGCCAATGTGACGCCCATCTACAAGAAGGGCCGGAAGGAGGACCCGGGGAACTACAGGCCTGTCAGCCTGACCTCGGTGCCAGGGAAGATTACGGAGCGGTTCATCTT
>JAYKAV010002777.1:2591883-2637041 GCA_035582835.1 Phoebastria nigripes
ATTTAAAAGATATGTAGATGAGGCGCTTAGGGACATGGTTTAGTGGACATGGTGGTGTTGGGTTGACGGTTGGACTTGATGATCTTGGAGGTCTTTTCCAACCTTAATGATTCTATGATTCTATTTCAGCACGATGTCCTCGAGCATGCCTGGCCCGGCAGGCCCTACCGGCGTGGGCTCGGCACTGACCGGTCTCCTGGAGAAATGAATAGTCTTCTGCCTTGTGCCAGCCACCACCGATGTCCCTCTCATTTTCTTTGCATACCTGGCTAGTGGTTTCTCTTCTGCCCTCTCAAATGTACTGCATCTTTGCCTGCCCTTAGGGTTTGCTCTAGGGAACACAATAAACAATATCCTTTCAACGTTATTTTTTAAAAATCTGGTTGGCTTTTGGTTTGTCCAAACCACATGTTTCTCTCCCAGTACAGTCAAAACCAAGCAGCTTGTGTTTTCCTCCCTCTGCAGTGGGATTAGCAAAGCAGTTACTGTGCTGGTGGTCAAGGTGGGTATCATGGCTGAACTTCAGTGAGTTTAAAATTAAGGCGTGATTGCAGGCTCCTCTCTGGAGGCACATGGCAATCATCTGGAGTGCCCACCTTGCTGGAGCAAACCAAGAAGCAGCTAGCTAATCCTAATGGATCTGATCCTCCGTGCAGATCCTGCTAGGTACAGGGGGTTTGCAAGCCTATACTCAATGCTTCTAAGCTATTATGAACTTACATCAAGCAGAAGTGGGGCTCAGAAGGACAAAAGGAGGATGAGGAGAAAATCACGGAGCATGCCAGCCACCTCCCACGGCTCCCAGCACAGCCCTGTCTCTGCACTGATGGATGAAACCTCAGTGCAGACCAGGCAACAGACCCCTTGGGTGCATTACTTTCGGAGCCAGCAAGTGCACGTGGGCTCTGTCACTGTCCACAGGTTGGCTTGGGGAGGGGACGAACCCATTTGTGCCTGAAACACAATCTACTTGGAAGCCAAACCTTGCGGCTCCGGGGGCACAGGTGTGTAGCGGGCACAAATTCGGGGCTCAGACAGTTTGGTGGATATTATTAGCCCTGCAAGCCTTTACAACCACCCCCCGCGGCACCTGCAGGGCTGTAGGTGTCAGAGACTAAGCAGGCAGGGCTGGAGAGCGCAGGCAGGAGGAGAGCAGGCAGCTCTCAGGGCTGGAGCCAGTTGTTTGATTGATTTTGTTAAAATATTTTTGCGTTAAATGACTTCTGGGTCACAGTGAAGATTTCCCTGTGTACAAAAAAAAAAAAAAAAAAAAAAAAAAAAAAATTAAAAAAAAAAAAAAAAAAACAACCAAAAAACCAAAACAGTTTGGTTGTTCTTATTTCTGTGCTGCTGAAAAGCTGAAAATGTTATAACAAAACCTCTTCCATCAGCAGCAACAATGACAGAGTCAGGTATGGATTCAGGAAACAAGGTATCTCACTGAAAGCAAAAATATTATTTCAGACAGTTATGTTTTTCTGTTTTCTGCTGTAAGATACTTTTGGTCAAAGTGTTGATTGTTTTATTTTTGCATAAAACCCCTAAAGGGAGTACTAACCTCCCTCCCCTTCCACCCCTCCCTCTCTCTGCCTCCATCCCGCTGCCGACAAGCCACCAGCCCCCAGAGCCGGCGGGRGGGGGGCGGGGGGCACACCGGTAAATCTGTGGAGCCTTAAAATCCCGTAAGTCTCCACCAGCCCGAGCTCACACACGTCTCCCCACAGCATTTCTCCTCCTCCCCAGCCCCGTCCTTCCTCCCCAGCCCGGCGGAGAACAGGTCCTCCGGCGCCGCAGCCCGGGCTGCGGATGATGCGGGAGGAGGGAGAACATCCCTCGGCCGCCTCTCCCGTGGCTTTCGCCCGGGTACCATGTGCGGGTGAGCTCGGGAGGCCCGTTGCCATGACGACTGCTGTTAAAATGCCCCCCCCCCCCCCCCCCAGCGCGGGGATGCAATTGGTTGCAGACGGTCCCTCCTTCGGGGGGGAGGCCGGCGGTAGGGTGCCCTGGGGAGGCTGGAGGGGGGCTGACGCTGCCGGGGAGGCGATGGGGGAAGCCCCCAGGAGCCCCGGTGGGAAATGAGGCCGCGCTGCTGGCTGCGTGTCGTCCCTGAGCGCTCCCGCCAGCCGCGGCTGCTCCCGCCATCCCTCCCTCCCGCCCCGCGCCTGTCGCCTCTCGCTGTCGCCCTGCTCGCACGGAGCGGGGTCCCTTCTCCCTGGCACTGCCTGGTTGGGAAAGGAGCCTGACTCATCCCGGCCGGGCCCCGGCAGATGCCGGAGGGAGCAGCCTCATCCCGTCGCCCTGCGCCCGTGGAAGGAGGTAGGTGGCATGCTGCAGGGCAGGTAGCGGCTGCTTGTCGGGGATGCAATGCATGGGAGCGGGGTCGTGTCCAGGTCCCCAGCCATCTGCAGCTCCTTGCCCCAAGCTGCAAGCTGCCCCAGGGTGCCCAGTCCTGGGGGGATCTTCTGTGGTTGGGGTGAGCCCGTGGCTGGTAACACTGCAACCTGGTTCATGCTCCCGACCATGCACTGGGGAGGGTTTTGTGCCCAAAGTCACCTGTGTCCTGGCACTCTGCACAGGCACCACTCCTGCTTCACTCACCCCCTGCCCGGTCACCGCTGCGTGTCCGTGTCTCCTGCAAACCCCCTCTCCCTGCTCCTGGCCTCCCCTGAGCAGTTTCTGCCCTGTCACTTGCAGCGTGCCCCCCAGGGCGCCCGTCACAAGTGTACCCATGGCACCTCGAGGGGCAGCAGGAGGCGGCACAGGGGATCCAGGGGTGACATTGAAGGAGAGCAGCCGGAGTGACAAGTGTAGCATGGGTTTATAAAGGGTCAGTCAGCCTACCTCTATGAGATGCTGTTTCAGCTGAAAGACCAGGGACTTTTTCGTGTCTTTGGGGGGACACCGATGTCCCACTGCAAAACGGGGTGCTGAGATCAACTGGTCCAAGGGTTAAGGCACATTTAATATCTGCAGACCTGCTCCGGAAAGCTGACATCTTTGAATGAAACTCCCTCTTTTCAGCATTTGCAGCCAAAATCTGCTCACCCACCTGACGAGAGCTTTGCCGGGCCAGCCCTGCAGAGGCTGGCGGGGGRGCCCTGACCTTGTCCAGCGCTCGGCGTGGCCATGGCGAGGACCCTTCATTGGGGGGGTCAGGGACAGGCGAGTGGTGGGGGGACATGGCACGAGGTGAGGGCTGCATAGCAAGTAGACTGAAGAATAGGTTGCTGGCAAGGAGCTGGGAAATGCTGGCTCTGCTAGTCACGGAGGAAGGATAAATTGGGAAATCTGTAGGGCTGCTTTTTATTGCGGTGCTTTTTGGATTGCAGCTTCACTCCCAGGATTGGAAAGCAGATGATCAGGGAAGGAAATGAGGTTGCTGGCTTTCCTCCCGTCGCCCCGGGGGGTCCAAGCCAGAGTCACCTTCCCAGGCTCCCTAACCCTGCCCATTGCTGTTGCCAGCCAGGGACTGGTATCAGCTGCTGGGGCACCTCTGGAGAAGGGCTTTGCAGTAGCCTTGGCCCCCCAGCCTGGCTGTGGCAGCAGCTGTGGGGTGCAGGGGGTGCACAGGAGCTACTTTTGCAGAGCATGTAGGAAAGCTGCACTGAGGGGCCTCTGGCCAAACCCGGACCTCAGACCCAACTCCTGTCGGGGAGGGGGGGTCGTGCCCAATTCCTTCCGCAGTCCCTCAGGATGAGTTGAGCGAGGGAAACCCCACAGTGGGATGCCTACTCCCCACAACACCTCTGCGACATTATTGCAGGCTGGGGCGGGGGGTTTCCTCCCAAGTTACTCACCTGAGGAAGTCAGAGGCAGCCATGAAGAGGCAAGAGCAGCGCCCAGACTGCCCCTTTGCTCCCAGCCAAATGGTGGCCGATGCTGAGCCGCCCAGTCCCGTTGCTCTCGAACAGGTGGAGTGGGGGCCCAGCAAAAGGGAGGTGTGAATCATTGAGAGAGAGACAGAAAAAGTCCTCCAGGACTTGGCAATGGTAGGGGCAACACCGTGGGTAGCAAAAGCAAGGACTGCTGAAAGCTAAAGAGCATGGTAGGAGGAGGCAAAATCCACTGAGGTCTCCCCTGTCATGCAAGGAGAACAGATAATTATCAACATCCATGCCAATAAGTGGGAGGAAATCAGGCATTTTTTCCAATGCTGGCAGTTTCTTGCTTATGTTAACAAGAATTGCAGCTTGTTTCAGATCTAACCCTGTGACAAAAAAGGTGTTATTCAGAGGGTAGAGATGAAKCTCATGCTTCCTGCTGCTAGTCTCGGGGTGAGCAGGCAGGGACGAGCTTTCCTGCTGCAAGAGGCGTCCAGCAGATAAATGCTGCTGGGCACATTGGAATCAACTGATGGCTGTGGTATTAAAAAAAAACTCAAAAAAGCCCAGCCTCCGGTGTGGGAAAGGGCAGCAGCCTTACCAGCCAGGAGAGGGGAAGAGGATGGAGATGCTCAGAGCTCTCCCCAGCCTCCCCTTAACTGCCCTGCGCAAGGGAGGCCGGGGACATGCATTTATTAGCAGAGGGGTGACTCGGGGGACAGTCGCAGGTGGCAGCTTTCAGGTCTCTGGAAAAACAGGAGCTCGACACTGGCACAGTTCTGCCCTAACTCCGTCCCTGCTGAAGTCAAGGGGCATTTCATCACCCCCACCGAGGGGCGAGGGTTTTGGAAAGCCTCCCTTCAGGACTGCTTTTTGTTCCTGAGCCTGGCACCGTTGTGCTTTCCCAAGCCTGAGGGTCCCCGGTTTAATCCACTGAAGCCTGTGACAAGTGGCGTGCTCACTGTGCAAAACCCATCATCCCTGGCGCCTGGAGGAGGACATAGCTGTACTTTTTGGGGGGGTGTGCTTCTCGATCCCCTTTTCTGCCCCTGCATGACCCACACCCTGGTGGGTGTTTCCTTAAGAGCAGGCGGCTGGGAGTCAGACAAGTTGGGCACCTCTGTGGGTTGCTCCCTCCCTCCCAAAGGACGGGGATAAGGGATGGGCACAAACATGATGCCATTACAGCTTTTAAATGGCCCCAAGTCAGGGTGTATGCCCTGAGCACAGCATCAGCAGGGCCATAATAGTGGGGAGGGAGTGGGCCAGGGCACCAGCAGGTTGTGGGGCTGGGACCCTGTCTATCCGTCCCTTCGGAAAGCTTCAGCCCTGACGGCCAGGCAGGGAGACGTTTGCTCCTTCCTGCTCGCTCATTTTTAGCTCCAGGTTGACAGCGATCGTGCGGCGCGTTGTTTTGTGTTCCCCAGGACAGCGCTGCTCCAGACTTGGCACCTCGCGCCTGGGTTGTGAGGGGCTCCCGGCAAGGCAGATCGGCCGCTCCCGGTAAGTGGCTCCTGCTGCCCAGCGGCTGATGTTGCAGGGGGATCTGGGCTCCGCTCTGGTGCACGGTAGCATAGCCAGCAAACCAGAGACCCGGCTCAAAAGGATCCTGCAGCAGAACTCATAAATGTCATAGGCAGTGATACCTACTGGGGAGGGCTGATAAACCCAACCAGTGCCTCCTGAATGTCACTGGGGAAAAGCCTAGGGAGGCTCGGGAGCATGTGGGAAACTGGTGCAAGCCCAGGCCAGGCAAGGCAGAGACCAGTGCTCAACCAAGAGCCACAAGGTCCCCAAGCCCCGGCAAAGCAGGACGCTAAATAGGGGTGCAGCAAGGGAGGGCTCAGCCCCGAGCTAGACCAACTCAGGCTGGAAATTCAAAGGGGTCGTGGAGTGTCAGGGGAAGGGGCAGCAGATTCTTCCCCAAGCAGGTGATGAGAAGCAGCTGTATTTACCTACTGCAGGAGCTTGGCTTAGCCAGGCACCTGCTGCCTGCCTTTAATTGCTGGCGGCAGGGCTGGGGGCATGTGGGCTCGCCCTGCTCTGCAGGGAGGAAGCAGGACCGATGCTCGGTGAGGGGGTCCCAGTGATGAGCCAGGGGAATTGCCATATCCCGAAGGCTGAGGTGCCTTGGGGTGCAACCAAGCACCAAACAGGGTGCAGCGGGGCTGTGAGGAGGGGTGCAAGGAGGCTGGGCACTGCTGATGAGACTGATGTCTAGTGAAGAAGCCCAGTGGAGGTGTTTTTTGGGTGCTCACACTGCACGAGCTTTCTCCCCTTTTCTCTGGCAGCCATGCCCCACTTCTTGGATTGGTTTGTGCCAGTGTATCTGATGATCTCCATTCTCATTCTGGTGGGCTTTGGAGCTTGCATTTACTACTTCGAGCCAGGACTCCAGGAAGCCCATAAGTGGCGAACGCAGAGGCCGATCATGGAACGAGACCTTCGGAAGACACTCATGATTCGGGACAACCTGGCCTTCGGGGTGCCCGAGGTCTGACACACTGCCTGTCGAGTCCAGAAGAGCCTATCCTGGGTGGGCGGCAGTCCTCAAGCCTCGGTAGGGATGACAGTCCTGACCTGCACAAGCGGGGCTGATCGTCACTTCGCTCTTTGCTGACCTGGGTCTCGTACTCACCACTCACCTTTCTGCCCCTTTGCTTCTTAGGCAAGGTTTGTGTGGCACTGTAGACTTGGGGCTTCCCATGCGCTCACAGCCCTTCACCCAGCCAAGGACTTCTGCTCTTCCCCATGGCCGAGGCTGATGAATCACTCAAATGAAAGGTCCCTTGTTAATCACTTGAGTTTGAGCTGCCTGGCATCTTGACATGACCCTCAGTAAGAAAGGTCTCTGCAGGGGTACCAGGCTTGCAAAGGGATACAGAGCCTTTTACTCCTAGTCACTGGGTTAAATCTAACCCAGTCTGTTTAAGTCCAGGGGGTATTTTGGGTGAAATAAATGGGATTTCAACCCAGACCATTGCTTCAGCTGAGCTCTTCACAGCACCCACCATTGGTGCTGGGATGGTAACCTTGCTGAAGCTCTGTGCAGAGGGGCCAAGGGCTCAGCGAGCCCCAGAGGCTGAATGCCTTTATCCCTGCTAAAGGCACACCGCTTCTCTGTGTCTGTCTGGGAGATGGAGAACATCCATCTACCAATCCATCCATTCCAGATGCACTACATTCAAATGAAAGATCTTTAGTAAAGAGGTTTGTCCAAGTCCTGTGTCAAGCTGAGAATATTCTGCAGCTCTTCATGAAGGGGTGCTGCCAGACTTATCACATAAGTCTCTCCTGATCTGCCTGACCTTCTGCTCCTCTGCCGCGGAGTGAGATGGGATAGACTGGTCTTGCACTTTTTCGGTCCCCTGCACTCCAGAGTCCTATGGCGTGGATGGGCTCTCCCTTAACTGTCATCCCAACGAAAGCTGTGAAGCATCCCTCGACCCCCTTTCCCTGCATGTCTCTGAGAAGGGACACTGAACCTGTTGGTGAAATGGGCCTGTTGCACCACCTCTGCTTTCTGGACCCAAGCCATATAATGTAGGTCTGGCACAAAATCCCATGTTTATAGACTATCTGCACTTTCTGCACTGCCCCAGGGCTGATCGGCTACTGAAGCACTGTATGAAGGCATGATGCTGGGGCTAAGAGGGACATTCACATCTTCTCCCTCCCTGCCAGCCCAGTGCAATGTCCAGTGTGTAGAGGGAGGTTTGGGGGAGCTCTGAACCCGTGGCAGGAGGTTGTGTCAAGAGCCTCTCCTCACCTCTCCTCCCACCCCAATACCCACCCTTTGGATGCAGGAGATGCAGCGGTGCTCTCTGTGAGTGCTCTGGACACAGCGGGGTCCTGTGTGCCCCGCTCCCGCACGTCCCAGGGGACGTCAGCCGGCTGCCCCCACCCCAGCGTGCACGTCTGTGC
Source organism: Phoebastria nigripes (assembly GCA_035582835.1). Lineage (NCBI taxonomy): Eukaryota > Metazoa > Chordata > Aves > Procellariiformes > Diomedeidae > Phoebastria > Phoebastria nigripes. The sequence continues at coordinate 2,599,629 of JAYKAV010002777.1, forward strand.
ATCCTGTGCCGTCATCTCGGCCTGCCAGTATTGGCACGACCCACGTCCCCAGCATGCTCCTGGGGTGTCGGCTCTGTGCTGTAGTCCCCGACGGCTCCTTTGGGCAGCAGGAGTCCCTCGGGCCGGCTGCCCAAATCTGCCACAGATCCCGCATGGGCTCATGTCACTCAGCCTCTCCTGTGAACCTGTCAGGGGAGGTTTTCCCCTCCGTTCCAAAGAGAGGAGAGCACACTGGGCTGGTTTGAGTGAGTGATGCTCCATTGGTAATTCTCTGGGGATGAAAGTTAATTTTTAGCTCTAAGGGTTTTGGCTGAGGAAGGAATGGGTCAGGACATCCTGTAAATATCCTGGGTCTTTCTGGGACATTTCATCCATCCAGATTGCAATCGTATCACCATTATCTTCCACACCCAAACCAGGCACACTGGCAGGAGCTTTCTGGCTCTGTTTCAGCCAGAGGACAAGTCGAGAGTCCTTCCATTCAGCCCAAAACCAGATTGTGATGCGAGTACCCTAACTGGGGAGTCTCGCTCGGCAGGGAAATGCAGTGAATGGGATTACTCCTGTGCCCAAAGTTATGCTCACCCTGGCAAGCAAAGGCTCAAAGCACAATCTGAAACAGGTAAATCCCACGTATTTTTGTGCCTTGGTGATTTGGGGCTGAGAAAGGGAAATGCCGCAGGGCTGGGCTGCATGGTCTGACGTGCCACCCTCGGCTGCATGGCTCACATCCCCTGCCCTCCGGCACAACACAGTCTTATCTCCCAGTGCCAGCTTGGAAACCTGCTTCCTTGCCTCCACTCCCTCGTAGCTGGGACTGCACTGCGAACGGACCCCAGCTGAGCTATGGGGTAGCAATAAAAACATCTGTACTGGAGCTGAGGGGCTTGGAGCAGTCAGGGACAGGTTAAACCGTCCCTGTGAGAAGGGGAGCCTGGTCCCCGCAGCCTGCACCAGCACAGGCTGCTCTGCCATCGCACCTCCTCCAAACCCACTTTTGCCTGCTGAGTCAAAAGAGAAGAGGGAAAACCACCAGCCTGGTAAAAATGAAAGGTTGGGTCTGCCACCGCCGCTCTTGGCCAGCTGGCATCCGTGGTGTGATGGGGCTCCCCGCGGGGGTCCCCCCTCCCCTCCTCTGTGGCCTCCTCTGCACGCCATCCTGCCTGTTTTCACCTCCGCTCTGCCAATGACTCACTGCAGAAACCGAGCAAAAAGAAGATGACAAGCAGGTCAGGGCTGGACTAGAGAGAAACTAGTTATCCATCTCCTCTGGCTTATGTTTTGCGCTGTTTAGTCCTAGCAATCAGTATTAAGCCAGGTATTTTCCACAGGTACGAAGGACTTTATTGCCAACAGTGTCAAAGCCCTCCCCAGTGGAATAAAAGTGTGTGACAAACCGCGTGGCCGATGCTTTATTTTCCTGTTGTTCCCCCTGGGAGCTGTGTCCCTCCAGCTCGGAGCAGGCAGCAAGGATCAGTCTGCAGCGAGGTTTCCTTTACAGCAGGATAGGTCTTCATCCGCCTGGTTTCTGTGCCGGCTACGCTGCAGGGCTATCTGGGAATAATTAAGCCAAAGGCAAACGCTGCCTGAAAACTGAGACTGCTTCTCCCCTGTGGGACCTGTGCAGCCAGAGGGACCTCAGGGGAGAGGAAAATAGTCACAGATACTGAATTAAACTGCATAAAGCATCAGAGAAGATACTTAGTGCTAGAAATATTGCACAGCATCAGGTTGGTCTTTTCCACCTTCTCTGTCTCTTTGCCTTTAAAGAAGCAGAGAAGTTACACCACCCTGAGCCCTGCCTTCCCCCTGCACTCCCCATGGCTCACTGCAGGTCACGGGATGGTGGTTCCCCCTCCACCCCTCAGCCCTGGCCACCTGAATGCAGGCGAGCATTGCCCCTGCCGCGCTGTGGGTGCTACAGGTGCCCGGCTCTCCTTCTCTTTGCTCCTGTTTGCCCACCAAACCATGCGTATCCTCGTCCCTCCCCACCAAAACACCTTTTTCCTTTCCTCCTCGGTTATGGCGTTGCCCTTCAAAGTCTCTGTTATAGTGAGGAAGGTGTAGAGCGGCAAGCTGACTCCCTGTAATGGATGCCCTCTTGACTCTGAAAATGCCCCAAAGCTGGCAAAATTAAGAAACAATCAGAATAATGAAGAAGCAAGAGAAAATCAGAACAAGGGAAAGAAGCATCAACCTGGACGAACACCCAACAAGCGAACACTGAACTTCCTCAATGGGGTATAAATCGTTGAACTGGAATCTGCCATTTGAGGGAAAAAAAAGAAGAGAGGAAAGGAAAGTATTTCAAAAATTCAGAGATTATAATTTTTTTTTTAAATCGCACCCATTGTCCTCAGGAGCAGGCGGCACAGGCCTGACCTGCTGGGTCTGCACCGCTCCTCTACCTCCCACCATGGGAGTGGGGCAGGGGGCCACGGTGCGGGGCTGCCCGCGGCATGGGGCTGCCCATGGTTGTGGGGCTGCCCGTGGCGTGGGGCTGCCCATGGTTGTGGGGCTGCCGGAGAGGCCGCGGCGCCAGGCGTGGGAGCGTGCCGAGCAGGCCACAAGCGCCCCATTGTCCTGGCCGGAGGCGGGCTGGTCGGCCCGGCAGGGCTACCGGTGGGGGCTCAGGCCCACGGATGACGGCGGCTCTGGGGAGTGCTGCGTCCCAGGACGCCGCAGCCCTGGCAGCGGGGAAGGCCTGGGCCCCCCAGCCCCAGCCCGGCACCGCCTGCCCCCCAGCCTCGCACCTCTGCTTCCAGCCCGCTGCCGCCCGCCATGGAGGAGGACGTCGCCCCTCACCGCAGCCGCCTCCCTGCCCCGGGCGGTACCACCGGCCCCAGCCGCATCCCAGGCCCCCTGCCGCGGCGGGACGGCCCCCTCAGCGTCCCTGCTGCCCCCACGAAGCGGAGCTGCCTCTCAGTCACCCTGCGCCGGGCCGGCAGGGGTGGCGGGGGGCCCCCCTGGGAGCGGCTGCGGGGCCCGGCCCCTGTCACCCCTGTCCCCCCTCGCCCCCGGCCCACAGTGGCCGAGGGGCCCCAGCGATGTGGCAGCCCTGGCGGGGCCGAGGCCGCCGCAGCGGCGAAGATGGGGGTGCCCTGCTCCCCGCCACACTCCGGTGGGTCTCCGCTGCCGGGATGCAGGGGGGAGGAGGGCACCAAGGGGTCCCTCGGGACTCGGTGTGGGGCAGGACCCTTCGGGAGCGGTGGGGGGACGTGGGGGAGGACGGGGGCTTCCTCCCCCCTTCGCCCACACTGGGAGTGGGTGAGCAAAGGTGGGTGGGAGGTGAGCCTGTGTGGCGGTGAGTTTAGCACCCGGCGGGGAAACGGGGGGCTGTGGGTGCCATGTCAGGAGCTGTGGCGGGTGCTGGGATGCCCGTCTGTCTGTCCCGACGCAGCTGGCTTGTCGGACCACTCAGCCTAGCCTGGGCAACTTTTCAGCACCGACGGTGATTGTAACCCACAGCGGGTACGGTTCCCTTTTTGCCCTGGGGCACTGCAAAAAGAGGTGCCCAAAATCCTTGCCGAGTCTGCCAGGTGCCCTGCAGCCCGGCCCCCACCCAGGGGGCTGCCGTGCAGTGGAGGGACACATGGGGACGGCCCTGAAAGGACGTCAGAGGGTCAGAGCAGCCCCAGATGTTCGTGCCCCAGCACGGCGTGGCGGGGCCATGGTGTGTGATGGGGCCGGGGCTCACAACCGTAGGAGAAGGAAACGCAGAGGGAGGGAGGAAGGGGCATCCCCCTCCAAAGGYACCAGCAGCCAAGGGCATCCGCATGGCTCTCCGGGCACGGGCACATCCACCGGACACATGCAGGCAGGCATGGATGCCTGCTGGGGCATGCGGGGATGTGACCTGCGTGCCCCAAGATGGCCCACGGGCGGCACCTCTCCCTGCTCCCCACACGCATGCACACATGTGTGTACACACACACACACGCAGAGGGGACGGCGCTCGCTCTGCCTCTGCACCGTGGGCTGACAGCCAGGAATCGCGGTGCCGGAGGAGAAAAGGTTTCTCACGCCTCCGCAAGCGGAGCTGAAGGGCAAATCGCTTTTGATGAGCCAAAATGTTCCCAATTTCCTCCCTCTGGGAAAGCAGAAGGAGGCCTTGCAATCCCCTGAACCCAATAAATACCTAGGGGGAGAGAGCGCCCTTTCTCAGCCCCACCGGAGCGAAGCCACGAAGGGTTAAATATCCCCCTCCCTAAACAAGCAGAGATGCTGAAACCGCTGGGGAATTGGGAGGGAAAGGGGCAAGAAAAGGTCCGTGCTGTGCGCAGAGGGAAGAGGGGTGCGGGTGTATGAGGGGGGCCCCTCCGGGACACGGGGGGCCCATCGGTGGTGGCCCCTCCATCCCTGCAGCCRTGCCCACCCAGGCAGGGAGGCTGGCGGGGGCCTGGGAAGGAGCCGGGGGCCTGGGATGGAGCCGGGGGAGGGTGCGCGGGGGGAGATTTTGCGGCGATGTTTAATATTCAGGTCACATGACGATGGCAGCAGGAGCAGCACCAGCATCCCCGCTCCGCTGAAATAGCCACTGTAGAAGGAGGGGAAGGAGAGGGGGGGAGAAGAGGACACAGGGAAGAAAGAGAGAGGTAAAAGCGGAGAGCCTCGTAGCCCACCACACCGCATCAGCGTCAGGCTAGAAAAGTGGGGGGAGACCCACCCCCTTGGGAGAGGATTCGGAGACAAAGGAAGCTTCATGTTCAAAGGTAGGATGCTGTGGGCTTGGCAGGGCTGGGCGGTGCTGGAGGGACGGCGCTGGGGCTTTTTGTGCAGGCACCCTCCGCCGTGCCCCCACGCTGCCCAGCTCTGGCCACGGTGGTGGAATAACCCTGAAGGGCAGCGGGGGAAATCGGTCCTGGCTTTGTCTTTCCTCTTTTTTTTTCCTCTCGGTGGCAGCAGCCTGGCACGAAGGAGAATGAGCAGGGCTGGTTGCAGTGCTGATGGGGAATAGCTGGTGCCAGGCGCTGCTCTGAAAGAAAGAGATAATCCCAGCTGGTCCAGGGCTGGGGAAAGCCCACAAGCTGCTTGGTGACTGGCTTGTCCCTTGCCGGTGACAGGCAGTCGCTGCGGGGGCAGCGGGGACGTCCTGTGCTTCTCCCTGGGCATCTGCGCAGGAGCCGGCGGGCAGGCAGGGAGCCCCGGCACTAGCGGGCGGGCAGGCAGGGGGACAGGCAGCTGCGGTGGCACAGGTACCCTAGTCCAGGGGTGCTCAGCATCCTCTCGCCTTGCGATACAGCCGTGCCACCCAGGTGGCAAGCTGGGATATGGGGTAAGGACTGCACGGCCAGGGAGTGGCACCGAGTGTACGGTCAGGGCTGAAACGAGCATCTAACCCTGCGGTGGCTGGGCTGGGGACGTGCCCAGCCCCTTCACCTCCAGCTCCTGCATCTCCAGAGAGGCTTCGGCACACGCTGCCCTAGATTTCACTGCAGCCCTGGCAGAGCCGGGCTCCTGCCCAAGCCCTCTGCAGAACGCTGAGGGGAAGGAAGGTTGCTGCTGGGAAGGCTGCAGCAGACCAAAGGGCTGGGATGAGTTTCCCTGCCTCTCRCGAAATGCCCGGTGATCCTCAGGCCAGGCAAAAAGATCTGGTAAGAAGAATGGCTCTGTTCTGCACCCTGAGGTCAGGCGGTGCATCTGGCACGGCTCGGCCTTTTCCCTGCGCAGCTGGGAGAAATGCCCTGGGATCATCACGGAAACTGAGAGGGGAAAGGGATTTTTCCAGTGGAGAGATTCTCAGTCCAGCACCTCTGCAGATCCAAAGCAAGGAGCAGATCCTAATGCCTGCAAGCCCCAAGGAGGCTGTGCTGCTGAAGCAGCTGCTTGCTTTCCTTCCTAGGGACCTGGCATCGCTCACCAATGGCCCGCTCCTGCCAGCCACCTTCAGGCTCCGAACCCATCCCTCCTCCCTGTTCCACATCTGCAGGGAGTGGGACCGTGGATCTGGGGCCACGCGGGTGGAAGGGGCTGGGGTGAGATGCATGTGTGGATCACTGCCTCCAGCCGGAGCGGGATGGCCTCATGCTGCACAGGAGGAGAGCCGCAGTGAGGCCGTACATGTGTTATGTGGGGGTTAAATAGCCTTTCCTTGCTGGAAGCTGGGTTGTGGTGAGCGACTGTTTGCAGCCCTCCCTCCCTCTTGCCACTCAGACAAAGGACGGGAAGGCAGGGGGAGGGGATGCAACTGTATCTGGGTTATTGGGACAGAGTAGATGTTAGTCCCCACTACCGGAGCCCCTAAGGGACCTGCAGGGCCACCTCTGTCCCCAGCTAGCTGCTGCAAACATCAGAGGCAGGCGGACATGAAGGGTGCGCTGTGGTAGTGGTGTCTGCTGCTGGCCACGTACGCCGGCCTTCCAGGGAGAGGTTTTGGGGTGGATCGGTGGGTGTCAGAAGCAGGAGCTAGCTGGGACCTCTCTGGGCACCCGTTGCCCTTTTGGCCCTGCCTGCCCCRGCCCCAGATGCTGCACCTCTCCCTACTCCGAGTGGAGTATCTCCTGTGAGCCAGAGATTATCCCCCGGCAGCCCAGCCTGGGCCACCTCCCACCGGGAACTGGGCAGCAGAGGTATCACCAGCAACTGCCCTCTTAAATGAGCTTTGCTTAGCACACAGAACAAAGCAGCAGGGAAAAGGGTGGCAATGTAACAGCGGATGTAAGTGGTTAACCTTGGCTAACCCTCTATTCATTATCAGCTGTACTGGCTGTAGTGCCCTATCATGTATTCATTACAGGGGACAGCTGGAGGGGCTACGGGATGTGCCTAGGATGCATAATGCTACCCCTTGACCAGTCAGTCAGAGCACTAATGAGGTTTCATAGCAGCATTAGCATTACTGCACGTAAAACAGAGCCATTCCCAGGAGACCAGGTAGACACATTTCATGTCTCAAGGTGCCTCTCATAGCCCTGGCCCTGGTTTTGCACACCCTGACCTCCCTGGCAGGCTGTTCCTCAGTTGGCTCCTTGGATTCTTCTGTGGGAGTCAAGAGGTGGAAAATCGTGTGCAGAAAGCTGAGCCCTTGGGTACCTCTTTGCAAAATGGGGGCTTCCCTTGCTGAGGCTGTGTGGGAAGGAACCCTACACAGAGAGGAAGGCAAGTGACCAAGAGGAGAAAGGGAGGTTGTCTACCCCGAGACCTTGAATGTCCAAAATCAAAATGGCCAGGGCAACATCACTGATATAAAATCCAGGAAATATTTAAGGAGACTTCTAGAGATCTTTTCTCCTGGTCTCAGGGCTTTTTATAGTGCTCAGGAACCTGACTGAAATGTCTGCTCCAGTCACTGCAAGCTCCTGGCTCCAGCAGCAAAGCCTGCAAAGGGATGGCCACGTATTGCAATGTCCACAGCAGAGTGAGAAACGTTTGCCGGCTCTGGGCAAAGCATCCCTCGGTGAGATTGAAGGATGAGTTATAAACATCTTAGTGAGCCTTGAGGCTGGCTGCCAGAAACTTGCCTCCTTCCTCCTCCCTGTGTAAGACCAAGGAGTTGAAGGAATAAAGGAGAGGGCAACAGACTACCTGAGGACAAGCTACTGCCCGGGCAGCAAAGGGATCACAGCCCGCATGGCCCAGGTCCTGCACCCATCCCATGCAGCTGCTCAGCTGGGCTTTCTTCCCACCTCAGCCTGTTCCCTGTCCACCTCCAGGGTTTATTTGCCCCCATTACTGCAGTAGCCAACTGCCTCACGGGGGCCACAGCCCCCTGCCCCATGTCCCCTCATCATTCCCTGTCTCCCTCTCTCTTCTCCCTCTCTCTAGGGTAGGTGGAACTCCAGCAGGGCTGTGTGGGGTGCGCACTGGAGGATGCTGCAACAGGATGAGGGGCACGGCACAGCCACACGACTATGGTACAGGTGGTGTGGGCCAGCCGGGGAGAGGACGAGCAAAGGGCAGGGCGCAGGAGAGCCGGCTGGCTTGGCACTCCATGCTGTGCCAGAGAGATGGGCTTTCCTGGCCGGCAGCAGCTTTGAGAAAGCTGGAAAAAGACAACAGGAGCCTCAGGGGATGCTTTGTCAGCAGGAAGGGCACAGACTAGCTGTGACGGGTGTAAGAGTGGATTGCAGCTGAGAAGCGCTCGGCTCGGCAGGCTGCATCCTCCAGCAGCTGCCCGGCAGCATGAGGTGCTCCGAATTGCCAGCCTGGCTCAAGCCAACAGTCCGTCTTGTGCTCTGGTCCCCCCAGGGTGCTGCTCACTGCTTCAGGAGAGGATGATGATAGCTCAGAGTGCCCTCGCTCGGTGGGGAAGAGCAGGAGGGGGGGGCCATCCTCTGGCAAACCTCTCCCCTGCGGGCAAGGTGGAACGGAGGTGGTATGAAGCCAAGACCTTTTGGACATTACCCACGGTGCTGTGCACAGGTGGCTGTGCTGCCGACCTCTCACACGGAGGGAAGATGCCTTCTCCCAGTTTAACATAAAAGACTTCCCAAGCCGTGTAAAAGGAGCTGGGTGGAGGCACCCTTCTCCTTGCCAAGGGTGGCCTTTCTGCAAGGTCTACCCCCAGCATTACAATAGCGGAATATTAAAGCTTATATATAAAACATAAATTTTTCCCTGTGTAGAACAGCCCTTTGTGTCTGCACAGGAGCTTTGATGTGGGCATGCTAGGCAGGGTCGCCAGGCAGCCATGCAGCCTATTGCAGCCTAACCTTGTCCTTGAACAAAATCTCTCTGACCTCTCCCCAGCCCCTGTTTTTGCCTGACCTGGCTGAGCTGTCACGGGGACACCAGACTGGTGCTGTCAGTGTCCCCAGCCCGGTGACCTCTGAGTCGTCTTCCTCTCCAAGAGGCATGTGTCACCCACCAAATGGCAGTTGCCTGCCCTGCCGCTCATGTGCTCCTCTGCAGCCAGCGGGTTCTGCTGAGAGAAGCGAAAAACTCCACCAAAATGATGGAAAGGGATAATTTAGTGTGAGATACTTGAACTGAAGTGGCATCCAAAACAAGCGGAGTGCTTACCAAGCAAAAACACATGCTGTCCCTGTCCTGGAAAAATAACCATCTAATGAGACAAAGCATGGGGGAGTCAAGTAATTAGAGTGGGAGAGGCTCTAGTTTGCAGCTGGTTTGTATATGAAAGGTATTTGATTCCCATCCCCTTCATCTTCCTTTCTAGATTCATCCCTCACACCTCCCTTCCCTACCAATTACAGCTTTTCTTCTGTGCCCTCTCCTCTTCCCACCTCCGGCTTCCTCCCAGCGGCTGGGAGCTGCTCACTAATGAGACAAGAGGCGGAGATAAATGGATGAGGCCCACCCCAAGCAGTGTGTGCCATCACCCAAAAAAGAGTCGGGGAAGCCAGAAAGCCCGCAGGGCCTTTCTTTTTGCCTGTTTGTTTTACATGGAAGAAGCAAGGAGGGGGAGGTGAGGAGGGAAATGTGCAGATGATTAGTTTATTGATCACGATGATTAGTTTCTTGAGCACGACAAAAACCATCGATCTACGGGCAGGAGGCAAGCGCGGAGGTTGTGGCCATGCTTTGCACTTCCACCACTGCCTTCCTCTGAGGAAGTCAGCCTGCACAGCACAGCCACTAATGCAGCTGCCCCTGGCAAGGGCCAAGCTTGCAAGTCCTCACGGTAAATCCCAAACTGTTTCAATGCCGGGACTTGACACATGATAATTTTTGAAAGTCTGTTCCATCGCAAATTGCATGCTAAACTTGGAGGGGCAAAACAATGGTGATCCTGGTGAGAACTGGGAGACAAAAACGAGGAGACACACACAGAGCTTTGGGCACCCAATTAGGAGACCAGCCAGCTTCACTGGGTATGCTCCTGCTGATTGGAGGTAGCCATCAATACGTTGCATGCTCAACGAACCCCACTTCTCCACCTCCTCATCTGGAGTGATACATAGAAGAGTGTGCTGGAAACTCAAGTAGATGTTCCTCCATGAAGAGCCTTACTGCTAAAATCYTGCCATTCAGTCATCCTCAATAGCCCTTGAAATGGATGCTTAAAGTTGCCCCCTGTGACAGGTCAGCAGGGAGGTCCTCGTTACACCTCAGTTACGATTTTTCAATCCTTCTCCCCATGCAGGGCCAGTGGAGAGCAAAAACGAAGCAGCCATGTCTGAGCTGGTCCCAGAGCCGCGACAAAAACCAGTTGTACCGATGAAACCCATGGGCATTAACGCCAACTTGCTGGGCTACATCGGTATTGACACCATCATTGAGCAGATGCGCAAGAAAACCATGAAGACAGGTTTCGACTTCAACATCATGGTTGTAGGTAGGCAGGGACCAGCTGAGGTACTGGGAACCATGGCCAGGGACTGTCCTATGAGGCCAGGTGGGAGAGCGAGCCCTGGAGGGAGGACATGAGGGAGCAGACAGTGCTTGCTCGGGGGAAAGGAGAGCCTGGACAAGGCAAGGAGACACCTACAGCCCCTTCCCCTGCCAGCCTGGCTCCATCCCCTGGGCCTGCTGTCATCGCTGGGCTGTGGCAGATGTCACGAGCTTCCTCTTTGCAATTCTCAGGTCAGAGTGGACTGGGAAAGTCGACGTTGGTGAACACCCTCTTCAAATCCCAGGTGAGCCGCAAATCTTCGGGCTGGAACCGGGAGGAGAAGATCCCCAAGACAGTGGAGATCAAAGCCATTGGGCATGGTAAGAGCCAGGCTGCTGGGGTGGAGGCAATACTGATGCTTCAGCACAGTCTTGCAGAAGACCCCAGTAGTCTATGCAAACAGTTCTTTGCTGTTAGGCAGCCCTTTCTCCATGGGAAGCTAAAGGACAAGTGCCAGTTTCAGATGGCCTCAGACCCAGCCAAGGCTCTTCTTAAACAGCAAGGCCACAGATGCCACAGCCAAAAGTGAGGGGTAGAAAAAGAGTTATAGATATTTCTTCTGCCAAGACATTAGTCTGCATGTGTGGATTAAGCCTTGCTGTAAGTCATTCCCACCTGCAGACACTTAATGATCTATACAAATTGCATTGGTGGGTCCCATCCCAAGCCTGGTAGAGCACATCTCCTCGTGGCAAAGCATCAGCACAGCTTCTATAGCAGTGCAGAGTAATGAGCATCATCTCAGATTCAGGATGATGCGTTGGAGGGGAGGATAAGTTATGTAAGGTAGGTACTACCTCTGGGCCACAGACTGAGCACAAATCCATTTTCCTGTGGCAGAGTGGTATAAGGTGGCTTTGGTGCAGAGGTTACCAAAATTTGGGGTCAGAAATGCAAGTGGGGGTCACAACTGTTGAGGCATGACACAGCCTGGTCTGGTCATGCTTGCTGGGCAGGGATGAGGGCAGAGTGCTCTTTTTCCCTTGTAGGGCACAGAGACATGTTTCATGATGGAGCAGGTCCCCAGGGAGGCGTATGATTGTTTGCAATTTCTTCCCCAGTCATTGAAGAAGGTGGTGTCAAAATGAAGCTGACAGTGATTGACACCCCAGGATTTGGGGACCAGATCAACAACGAGAACTGGTGAGTTTTACATAGTCAAAGCCTTGTGTCCCAGAAAGGGCTGGAGTTAAGATGGTATATGGAGTGACTCTCATCTACTTGGCCTGGAAAGTGTCTGGGATCCTATTGCACTCGGGGGCCAGTAATGGGGATGTGGAATTGTTAACACCGTGGGTCTGCATGCATGCTCGGGAGTAGGCACACATTACATAGCAAGTGCCTATTTCTGTGCTCAGTTATAGAAACTCTTAAACATCTCTGCTGACGGCGAGATGCTTGTGGTGGATATTTTTTATGCCTGATCCTGCTTTGCTGCTGTCAGAGCCGGGAACACTGTAGGCAGGAACATCAGGAGATTTGTACCTGTCTATTCACCTCTCTCTCCCCTTAACAGCTGGGAGCCTATTGAGAAATACATCAATGAGCAATATGAAAAATTTTTGAAAGAGGAGGTGAATATTGCAAGGAAGAAACGAATTCCAGACACGCGAGTGCACTGCTGCCTTTACTTCATCTCCCCCACGGGCCACTCGTACGTACACAGTCCCTCATACTTCCTCAAGCCCTTGGTGCCTCTGTGCCAGATATATACCCTGCACTGCTCCGTCTCAGCCACAGACCCAGGGGTCCTGCCTGCGGGGCTGGCCACTGTTTAGCTTAACTTCGGGTGCTGCAGGGCTTGAAAGGGTCTAGGATAACAAGGGCAGGAGAAACGCCACTGTGTTTTTTGGGAGAGGGCAGCATGGATGGGAAGAAGGAGATGAGACCATGGTGGCAGCAAGTGGGGTACGCACAAGGGAGGTTTCATTGATGCCCTGATGCTGGGAGAGTCACTAGGATGAAAGGYGAGGAGGGTAAAGTGACCCCTTCCATGTTGTTCCCTCTTGGGCTGCAGCCTGCGGCCTTTGGACCTGGAGTTCATGAAACATCTCAGCAAGGTAGTGAACATCATCCCGGTTATTGCCAAGGCTGACACCATGACCTTGGAGGAGAAGACCGAATTCAAACAAAGAGTGAGTATCTCCTCTCCTGCATGGGATCCTTCCCTGCCCCAGCTTGGAGGTGGAAGAAATGAGCAGTATCCTTCTTCCTGGGATTGTAGCGCAGTCCACAGGGCATGCACAGAGTCCAACGTTGGGTTGGTGGGTAAGTCCTTAAGATGCAGCTGTTTATGGCTCTGAGGGCATCTGTTAGAGGGGGAAGAAACGTGTGTATCCCTGTGAAATCTCATGGTATGCTCTGTCACGGAAACTGCACAGCCAGACAAGTAACTGGGGTTGGGGAAGAAAGACTCATCATTGCTGCCGTGTGTCCTCACTTTGCTGCAGACTTCCCTGGGGACAATCCCTCCAGCCCCTGCCTGCTGGAAGGATGTCCCAGATGTGTTTGCCCAGCCGTCCCGCCTGTCTTCCCTTCAGGTTTGTGTTGCTTTGTGCTCCAAAATGTCTCTCTGCCCAGGTGCGCAAAGAGCTAGAAGTAAATGGGATCGAGTTTTACCCCCAGAAAGAATTTGATGAGGACTTGGAGGATAAAACAGAGAACGACAAAATCAGGGTAGGAAACATTTTATTGTGGGAGGGGAAGGCGGGATGAGGGCTGGTCATATTTAACGAGTGTAAAACAGACATGTCACTAGAAGGTTTTAAGTGCTTCATGGTCCCTGAATGAAAGATGCAATGGATGTAAGGGATGGTCATTCCTCCTTCCCAGCTTAATTTGTCCCTGTTGTTACTACAGGGTGCTATGAAGGCTGAGTGAGGAAGGACTATGTTTCATCTCCTCTTGCTGAATGCTCTGTTTGGCCACCATTAAGGACCAAAGGGGGGCCTAGTGTGTGGCTGATGTCCAGCCTCTGTCCCAAACAACTGCCCCATGAGCCCTCTCATCTGCTGACCAAACTCGACCTGAAAAGCAGTCCAGTTCTTTGCTCCCCCAGCCCCCATGAGAAGGCTTGTCGCATCCTTCCCTCCTCAGAGCATTAGAAACTGTCTCCTAATTTCCAGCCTGTGTTTGTTCATGGCCAGGTTGTACCCAGAATTATATTTGTGTTCTTGTGCCAACACTGACTCAAGCAGTTCTCCTACCTAGTGGTCCCCTCCACCACTCAAGGCATTTATAGAGAACAATATCATCCTTTGCTGACCTTCTGGTCAACTAAAGGAGACAAGCTCCTTTGGATGAGCTTCCCATTCCTCAGTAGTCCATGCTCCTAGTGACTTTTCTCTGTGCCTGCTCCAGTTTGATTTGATTTTCTAGCACTGGTGCTGGTACCCCATGCTCCCATCTCTTCTGAGATCTGAACTGCTAAGCCTGTGGACCACATGTGCTTTTTAAACAATTGCATCACACTGGTGGCTCGTGGTTACCTTGTGACTGACTAGCACGTAGGGTCCTTCCACTCCTTCAGTTGCTGCTTGTTCATGAGCTCCGAAGTCGTAGCAGAAATTCTTGATGTTATTCCCTAAATGATGCTCTTTGTGCTTCAAACTTACATCTTCACAGATAATAACCCAGTCTGCCTTTGTACTGACAACACCTCTTGGCCTTGTGATGCTAGCGCATTTAATTATCCCACTCATCATTTTTGTGGCTAGGTGATTAATGAAAATAGATTGGCCTCTGTGGCAGTCCTCAAGAAACTCCAGGAGTCTTGCACTGCAGCCTGACACTTGCCCTTTCAACTCCCTCAGCTGTCAGAGCCCCAGCAGAAATTCCCACCTTCCCCATCTTAATCATTTCCCATTTGGCAATACCTCACACATTCTGGAGAAGACTAGATGGGTTTTTCTTCTTCTCCAAACTGTTACTGGTTTTGAGGAGGGCACCACATTTTGTTCTACACTTCAGCATCATTGCCCTGGGTTTGGATAGTCTCACACATAAGAAATAAACTGCTTTTTAATCTCCATTCCTGTGATAATCGCAGTCCCTTACCAGGCCCAAGGACTTCTATAAAGCAGAGTAAATCTATGAACATCTGCACAACTTTATGGATAGCAGGGTTTCCTGCACCCTGTGCTCTGGAAAGGGATGCTTTCTCCCTGTGCTTAGAGATATCTAGGTCCCCAATAGCCTCACCTACTGTCCCACTTCCCAGGAAAGCTGCACCCCTACCCCATTTCTGGCCTTCCTCAGTACAACCATTTCAGCCATTAAACTTGTTGAATGTTCATGTGTCTTGTTGGGGAGGATTATTCTGAGTCCTCTCCTTCTTCTGGTGAAGAACTACAAACTTGGTGAGAAATACTCACCACAAACTATCCATATGAGCAGCCCTGGGCTGACAGACCCTCTCCTGGTTACGCCAAGGTACTTCTTCTCTAGTCATCCCCCTCTTCAGAAATGCTGGAGATGGGTGCAGAAAAGCTCTGCCCCCCGCTCCAGAGCCCTTGGCACTGCTGCAAGCTACCCACTAAGCTTGGGGGGTGCAAGGACACCTGTAAAACAAGGGCCCAAAAAGCTAGGGATAGCACTGACAGGTGAAGAGGACAGCCAGTGAAGTGTTGCTCTGGAGAACCTCTTCCCTTGGAGAAGGCCTTGTGTTTGGTGAGCTGAGAGGAGGAAAGGTGGATGGGGAACAGTGATGGTGCTGCTGTCTGGAATGGGTTCAATAGGTCTTTCCACATGTCTCTCCCCAGCAGGAAAGCATGCCCTTTGCAGTAGTGGGCAGCGACAAGGAGTACCAAGTGAATGGCAAAAGAGTCCTGGGCAGGAAAACACCTTGGGGAATCATTGAAGGTAAAAACCCCCTTGCTTCTGGGAGCTGAAAGTATCTCCGCAGGCC
This sequence comes from Phoebastria nigripes, assembly GCA_035582835.1. NCBI lineage: Eukaryota > Metazoa > Chordata > Aves > Procellariiformes > Diomedeidae > Phoebastria > Phoebastria nigripes. The sequence goes on from JAYKAV010002777.1 coordinate 2,614,829, forward strand.
CTAGTAATAGACAAAGGTCCAGATAACATGTCCCATGGCTACCTTCCCATCCCTCTTGCAATAAACTTTTTGAAACCAAGCAAGAGGAGAATTCTCAAATAGCTCTGCTGGGAGGGAACTGCCATGGTCAATGCAGTACCACTACCACCAACTGGCAGAAGCTGGAGCCATGCCGAACACCATGGTGTGTGAAGCTGAGCTCCTGAGGTTGCCTTGGTTTTCAAATGAAAATTCACATGTGACTGCTCAGCACCTCTTAGCGTGTCCCCTCAATGCCTGACAGTGTGGCATTCAGACAATTGTCTGTCCTTTCTGAAGCATGCAGGCTCTGCCCACCTGGAACCTGCCCCATGGCAATGACCTTCCCATGCTCTGTAACCACAAAGGGGTTGTTGAAAAAATCAAACGTAACAATTGCTTGCTTGCTTTTCAGTGGAAAACCTCACTCACTGTGAATTTGCCCTACTTCGAGATTTTGTCATCAGGTAAGGCCATGGTCATGCACCAGTTTGCTCTTGATGAGCAGGGAGTCTTCCTGAGACCCTCTTAGAGTGAAATAGCCCTAATGGAAAGGAAAATAAAGTACATTTCAGGCAATGAAAGCTTCTGTGGGGTAGGGTTGGATTGAGTTAAAGGGTAGATACTCTAGTGCCTCTCTTAGTGACATGACCACTATGTCAAGTAGGTGCTAGTTTTCACATATGAGCTGGACACCTGGAGAAAAGCAGGGTACTACCAGCCCCCTTATATCCCATTAAGGATATTAGGTTGCAACAACTTCTATTTGTTGCTGACAACAGGTCTGGGCTGGAGTCAGTGAGAAAGAGGCCACTACCACATCCTAGACCATGTGTCCTACCAGGTTGAGAGATGTGCTGGAACATATGACCTGGAAGTGAAAAGCTCTGTATTTCATTCAGCTTTCATTGTCCTGTCCTATTTCTACTCTGTTTCATGAAGTTGTCTCAGCACAAGTGATATCCRCCCCAAATTCTGTAGAAGAGCTGCAGATCCAGGGTCACCTCTATTCCCTATAAATACAATGAAGTTTTAAAACAACACCAAAAATAAGAAAATAAGGGAAACACACTTCAAAGCCAGAGCCCTGTAGCTCATTCCACCTGTGGGTATGGTGGTATTGAGACACTTGGCCAGGTACAATGCTTTGACATCACCCTACTGCCCTCTTTTTGTTCTGCGATACTTTCTGCAGCAGATGTGCTTTCCCTAAGTCTTCCAGTAAAAACATCCTAACCAAGTGATCATCACAAAGCATACAGCAATCCAAGCCCACAGGCTCTCTGCGGAGGTTAGGGATGATGCTTACAGCAGTGTTCTGCAAGTTATGGTCTGCAGTGGACCTGATACACCCTCTCGGTGCTTCCTTGTTTCACCACCGCTTCAGATGAGATAAGCCCATGTCTGCCCCGACACACCAGGACGGCCCATAGCTATCCCACTGGCACAGGTGYGAGAGGGGCAGGACACTGGCAAGCACAGCCAGGGATTTCAGCCCATATCCTGCATCCTGCTTATGTGTCCTTGAATGATGATGCTCCAGCTCTCAGTTGTGTGTGATGGCACCCACACCATCCATGCAGAAAGAGGGGTACGCTCATTAGCCAGACTGACTGAAGAAAGCTTCCATTTATCTCAGGGAATAAAATGATCATCAGAAGATTAATACTGACTGCGCTGATATTGGTTATCGTATCCTCTTTCCAACCCCATCTTCACTTTGCCCCCTGCAGGACCCACCTTCAGGACCTAAAAGAAGTGACCCACAACATCCACTATGAGACGTACAGGGCTAAGCGGCTGAATGACAACGGAGGGCTGCCCCCCATGACTGTCGAGACAGAGGAAAACCATGAAAGTAACCTGTGAATGACACCCCCCTCCCCGCTGTCACCTGGTGTCTCTGGATACGACAACCCACCCCTGCTACCCTTGACTCTACCATGGGCCTGTCTCTGAAGCATGTGGTGCATCCTCCGTGTGCGTGACAGGACGTGAGCGTGAGTGCATGCGTGTGTGCGTGTGCCTACCTATGTGCCGGAGAGGGACCAAAGGTCTCCCCCATCCTTCCCAGAGTGTCCTCATTCTCGGTTTGTTCTTTGCACAGCGGACTGTCCGTCATCTTCCTTTCCCTCGTTTCTGTGTCTCAGCTGTGTGTCTTACCTGGGGGAAATAGGGATGGGGGGAAAGGATTTCTGGGGGCAGGAGGGCTTCAGAGGTGGGAGGTGTGGGGCATGCTGTGGTCCTGTTCTTATCACTTGGAGACATGGCAAGGAGAGACTGCAGGAGAGATGGTGGAGTCAGTGCATGCAGTGCCTTCAAGTGATGGCAGCAGAGATTTCTCTTGGGTCCTCGGTGGGTGGGAAGGCAGCTGGTTGGTCTGAGAGCATGGTGGCCCAGCATTTTATCCCCATTTCTTGCTGTGGCTTCCAAAGGGGAAACGGCAGCTTGGAAGTGGATAGATGGGAGAACTGACAGACTGACATGTTTTGCGGTTCAGGGGAAGTGACCAGTGGGAGGAGACAGAATTAGTTCTTGGGATGTAGCATCTATTTGAGAAGCATCAAAGTACTTGGGGAAGATAGCCATATTTTCCAAAAGAAGCAAAACCCAGAGGAAAAGCATGTGTTCCTGCTGCAGAGGGTGCATTTGCCCTGCCCAGCACTAAGATCAAAAGCCATGCTTGTGTCATAGGCTTTTGATCACGTGCAGATCAGACCAAGCTGTCCTGAGGTCACCCCACCTCATCCCCCCTTGCAGCAGTCTCTCTCCACCAGCACTGAGCAGGTCCTGGCCGAACCTTTCCCGCACTACATGGCCCTCTGCTGTGGGAGCGCAGGGAAGACAGTACCACCGGGGGTCCCTGCCGGGAGCTCCCCCAGGGACAGCCCCACTCGGCACAGGGCCTTCAGGATTTTGGAGGAGTGCAAAGAGCTGTGGATTGAGAAGCACTGGACCAGGGTGTCTCCCTGGGTCTCCACTGATGGTGGGAACACAAGAGATACCTCCTCCTCACTGAAATGGCTGCGTTTGCTACTCCAACAGTCTCAGCTTGTGCTGCTCCTCTGCCCTCCTACTGCCCTCCCAGCTTCCATGTTTCCTCTCCTGTGCTTTTGTCCTCATTCCCTTTTAGCCCTCCATAGCTTCCTTCCTTCCTTTCTTTCTCTATCTCACTTTCTCTGCTCTCGACCCTTTCTGTCTCCGAGTACTTGAATCTTCCTCTTCTCCAGGCTGTTTCCTCCCTCTCCCTCTCCCAAGTTCTCACACTTGCTCATCAATGTGCTTTTGTGAAGCTGTTGTTTTACCTTCCCCTGGAGGGGACGGGGAGGGAAGGTAAAGAAAGAGGCACAGCTTTACTGAAGACTATATGCTTGTGTCTAGCCGGTGTCAGCTCTTTTCTGGATGTCCCTGAGCCAGGTGGAAAGCGTCAGGGCTGGCTGGGCAGAAGGGAGGAGGGGAGAAAATCACAGATGTCCTGAGTTTGGCAATGTCTGCCTGTCACCTAGCATGTCACATGGCTGGCAGGGGTTGTCACCTCCAGGAGAATTCTGCACGTGCAGAATACCATGGCACGGGATGGCAGCGCTGCGAGTAAGGGGAAGCGCGGTGGGTTTGGGATGGGGGTTGGAAAGGCTGGTGCGGGAGGGAGAAAGAGGTCCCAGCGAAGGAACAGCAGAGGAGGACTCAAGCCAGGACTGAGGTTGGTTGACAGAGCTGTACAGGGGCCAGGGCTGGGAAGAGCGTGTTCCAAGCCTTAGCAAAACCATCTAAGAGCATATGTCCATCTTGTGGCTTTCTCTGGTGCTGTCACTGCAAAGCAAAGGTCTCTTCGCTCTCGCTCCCACCCGCCCACACAAACCAGCCATTCTCAGCACCGCTAGGACATGAGGGCCATTCCAGCCCTTTGCAGTCCTTTCACCACCCACGTTCATGGCTCCCGGTGTTCCTGAATGCAGCGTGTGCATACAGCCTTGCACCCGCCTTCCCACCTACACCAGGCCTCCTCGGCCCTGCAGAGAACAAACGCCTCCTCATCGGTGCCAGCAGCCGTACCACGGACCCTGCAGAAACCATCCTGCTACACTGCTACCCATCCCACCACCCACGCTGGCCGTCCACAGCCCAACGCGGGGTCAAAGTCTCCTCCCAGCTTGTCTCCACCAGCCAGCCAGGTGTGGAGGTGTCCCCAGCATCACCGGCTGCCAGAAGCACCTTCTCAGCCTACTCTGCTGTGGCTGCTCCTGCCTAGCCTCTACATAATGTTTTAAACCCAGTGCAATAGGAGAGACTCCCCCAGGGCTCCCCTTCTTCACTGCACTGAAGCACGAAGCCACACTCCTGTCGTCTTTAGTGGGGGCGTGCGGAGGTGTTCCCTGCACTTGCTTTTTCACACAGCTCTTTGGTGGCCATGCAACTGCTCTAAGGAACTCTTGCCACTGGGCTGCATCACCTTGGGCTGCGGTATGGTCATTTCTACGACTTCTGGGCCCAAATAAGGGTTATAGCAGAGAGCCAACACTGCCCTGCTTCATGAAAGCAAAGCAGACCCCACGCAACAGAGATTTTCCTTTGCCTGTGACGTGGATTGCAAGGACAAGGCTGTGTGTTTTGCCCTATATGTTTAGGAATTTTTGTTTGGTTGTAATAAGGTGTTTTTTAAGCTCTGCTCTGTACTTTCCTGTCAGATCATGGACTACTACTAAAGGATCCATAAAAGCTCGCTGAGAAAAGCAAGCTCAGGTATTCCTCACTGCCATCCGCTCATGCAAATATCCTACCAGTGTCTGCATATCTACCAGAAAGTCTACAAATGGCAAATATCAAAATTTCCCATGTTGCACGACAGCGGGAGATACTGTTGGGAAAAAGTCTGTGCCAATGGATAAGCCAGCAAAAGCCTGAACGGATCCTAGCTCTTGTGTGCCACCAGCCGAGTCCCAGGATGACCACAGCACGTCAGATGTTCCCCTCAGATATATCAAGTGAACGATATCATAGGGGGGTAGATGCTAAAAATTTTACACTGGAGGTACCCACTCAGTGCGTTCAGAGACTCACAAACTCTTCACCACGTAAGCCATTCACCAGAAAGATTATGCAAGGCATGGTAAATCCCAAAGGTCTTTTTTTTATGTTGGACAAATTCCATTTAGGCTAAGATAGTAATGAACATCACAGCAGGCGTGGTTATGCTGTCAGCAGAGAGAGCAAGCAGCGCTACATGCAGGCACTAGCATTTGTGGTTAGTTGTGAGGACAAGTTAATTACGGTCCACCACGGTTTGTAAGCAGGCATCTCGGGGAGAGGCTGCCCAAGGCGTGCTGCCAGCACCCTTCCCGCCCCAGCAGAGGTCTCRGAAAGCGGGAAGCAGCACTGCGAGGGTTACGCGAACAGAGGACGGCAAAGATCGCGCTTCAGCCAGACACCGGACCGGGGGGTTTTGGGAAAGCGCCTTCCCCGGCCGCCTCGGGCCCAACTGGGAGCCAGCCGCAGGCCTGCGGTGCCACCGCCAGGCCGGGAGAGGAGGGGCCGGGCCGCGGCCCTCGCCGGCGGGCCTTGGGCAGACCGGACACCGGGGCTGCTCCACAGCCCGTCGCGGGGAAGACRCGGTGTCCGGGGCGGGGCGGGCCGGGCGCTGCCGCCAGCTGTAGCGTCCCCTCCGCCGGCGGCCATTAAACCAGCGTCCCCTGACAACCGCCGCCGCCTCATTTCCGCCTCGCGCCCGCCGGGAGGCGGGGCGTCACCGGGGGGCGGGGCACCACCGGGGGCGGGGCATCACCGGGTCGCTCGGGGGTGACGTCACAGGGTCAGGGGCGGGGCCAGCGGGGGGTGCAAGATGGCGCTGAACAGGAACCACTCGCAGGAGGGTGGTGTCGTCATCCCCAACGCCGAGAGGTACCGGTGGGCGGCCGCGGGGGCCTGTGGGGCGGGCGGGGGGGGTGTCCTCCTCACCCCCTGTCCTCGCAGCAGGGCCGGGGGCCGGCGGGGCCCGGTGGTGGGAGGCAACTCGGCCCCGCTGGGGCGGCCCCTCCGTCCCCTCCCAGCCCCGGCCCGGCCCGGCGGCCGTGTTGTGAACGTCGTCCCTGGCAGCGTAGGAACGGGCTGGGGCCGGCAGTGGGGAGCAGGCCTGGCTGGAGCCGGCGGGGCTGCCCCGTCTTCACTGCTGAAGCTGGGCGGTCCTTAGTGCCGCTCCAGCGGGCGTCCCGGGCGAAGAGTGAGCTGCCGTCGCCTGTGAAAGACAAGGAATTGGTTTTTGTTTGTGTCGTGCAATTAGCGATGTCAGAGAGGCAGAGACCACTTAAGGTAGGAGTCTTAATCACTTGAATTCAAAGTAAGGAAAACTTGTCGTCAGAGGCGAGGCCTGGGCAGAGCCGGTCCCCTCCTCGGCGCCTCTCGTCGTGAACGCCCGGCCAGCTGCTCGCCCCCTGCCCTCGCCCCCCGTGGGGATTGACACATCAGCCTGACGGGCTTGGGCTTCGCTTTGATTGTGTTCGGGTGCTCCCGGCATCCTGGGCCTTGGCTAGAGGAATCCTAGAAACCAGAGGCCCAGTAAAGGATCATCGAGTTGTTTTGAGGCTGGTAAACAATAGGAAAAATACGCGCAAAAAATATGCTTCGAATAATGTTGAGTTCGTAACTGACTGCTAATACTTCAGTCAGGGAAGTCCTTTGACCTGTAGAGCTTTTGCTGGTTTAAAGGAGATCTCTCTATCCTTGACCTCAAGCCATTCTTCGAGGTGCTTCTTAGTCACAGGTGGGTGCTCTGTGGGGTGTACAGCCCTCCCGTGACAGCCCTGGACAGGCATGCAGGTGCAAACCAGTTCAGCAGCCTAATTACAGCCAGTGGTGGTGGCTGCATGTTATTTGCTTGTGTGAGTAGCTGGGAAGGAGTAAACATTAAAGTGACTATGTAGAAATTCTTCCCAGTGAGGCAAACGGACGTGAAACATTGCAACAGGACATGGTTGAGGAAGTGTTATGGTAAGATCCAAACTGTCGAGGAGTTGGTTTTATTTTGCTTAGAAGAAATGTTTCCCCTTTGCAAATTGGAAATGGAAAGAGCTCTGCTGCATCGTCAGTCTGTTCCTCTCAGCCAGTCTGAGAATCGGCATCTAGCTCAACTACGAAGCAATGTCCCAGTAGAATTTCTTGGTCAGGATTTTTTTTTCAGATTAAAGCGAGACCTTTTTAATGTCTTCCTCCTTGGATAGCTACATTTTTCAGATACGTTTATACTGTTACGGTTTTTTTCTTCCCTAGAGAGCACAAAACCTGAAAACTACAGGGCTTTTGGTTGTTTTCCCATATGCTGGCCCTGCTGATTCCTCCCTTCCCCCAATAATTTTGCAATTTCCTGAGTCCTTACTTGATCTGACTTCTACAATAGACTGATCAGAATATATAAGGATAATTTTAGATCTGGCCTCTTCAGGCTTTTGTTGGGTTAGGGTTTTGTTTTTTCTTTTTCTATGCTCTTGAACCATAAAAGGCCTCGGATTCTTCTGGCACTGTAACACGCTGCAAACTTGTCACCCCCAAGGCTCTTTTATTTATTCTGCAAATTTTCTTACTAGGTGGTATGTTTAGGGTCTGCCYTGTAAATTCAGTGGCACGCTTTCCCAAGTTGATTCTTTCATTTTTCCTGAAAATACATTTAATTTTTCGGTCACCTCCATACCTCTGACCCTGCACTGTTCACAGTTCCCATCTGGCTTTGGTGTCATTAACAGTCTTCGCTAATGTTCCCACAGATATCCAACAATAATAATGTTATTGCTGACATTACTAGCTCCTCATTTGGTTCCTTAGCATGGTGCTGTTTATTACAAATATTTACTTAAATCATGTGAAGGAGGGTCAGCAGTGAGGGTATTAGTGAAGCAACTTCCTCAGTTTGCACAGTGGGTGCGGTGTTACAGCAGTGCTGTTTTCCCCTGTGGCAGCRAGCCCTGGATTCGAGCATGGACTTGGAGAGAGAGGCTTGCTCTGAGGTGATACCTTGGCTTCAAGGGGGGCAGTTTCAGACACCTCACCCCTTTCTGTGCCCTGGCCTTTCGGCTTCTCATGCAGAGGGAGGAATTCCTCAGCCTGATGGTTTTGGAGACAGAAAGAGAAACTGTCATTTAAAGCTTCCCTTTGTGGAGGAGGAACGGGGGTTGTCACAGGTGAGAGGATGAATTCTTCCGCTCTGCATAAATCATCCCTCTCTGTTCAAAGGAAAAATGGCAGGGCCCACATCAGAACCGAGTCTTCTGGGATAATATTCAGAGTTTCTGGTGTACTRTCCCCCTCCCTATGTGACGGGTATGTGTGTGTCAGAGCTGTTGCTGAGTTTGTCTCTCCAATTTGTCTGATTTCCTCCTGTAGTGTTCTCAAACAGTGTAAAGATGTGGAGCTCTCCTTCAGTGACGTGACGGGCAAGCCTGAAGCCTTCAAAGGCACCAAGAAAGGAATACTGTATCTCACCCCTTACAGGGTAAGTCTGATGCCCGCAGGGCTTCTTCTTTCTCAAGGGATCTTATAGACTTTAGACCAGAAACCTAGCTGGTGATAGAAGAAGTGATTTTTCTTATGGGAGGAACCGCTGAGAGTACTAGGTAGGAGAAAGGAAGGCRGAAATAGGATAGTTTGTGCCTGTGTCACAATCCCAGTTCCTGACAAAGGCCGCGTGCAGTCCTGGAAATCACTGTCTAGAGAATATATTTCATATAATGTGTCAGTCAATATTACTTTCTTTGAAAACTGTCACAGCTTATCCTTAAAAAGCAGAAAAATAAAACTCTGTAAATGTGCATGTGTGTTTTAAGTGGTATATTATTTTGCAACATAGATGCTTCAGGTGAGTGAGCCGTATGCCATCAAATCTGTTTGGGATCCTGCAGTGTTAAAGCTGTGAAATAACACAATGCATACTGATACTAGGAGTTAAGTTCTGATACTAGGAGTTAAGTTATCCTCTATTTGGATGCTGCTACAACTAGAACTCCATGACCACCCTTTATATCTAATTCAAGTAATTCAGAGGCGTTCCCTCCTGTCTTGCAGATGATCTTTGTGTCGAAGGGCAAGGATCCTATGCTGTCTTTCATGATGCCGTTTTATTTGGTGAAAGGATGCTCAATTGAGCAGCCTGTTTTCTCTGCTAATTACATCAAAGGACAGATTCAGGCCGAGGCAGGAGGTATGTGCCCGTGCATTGTAGACTGAACTCTTCCCAAGTGTCACAAATCCTTTTATCTTCTGCTGAACATCAGATAGATGGCTTATGTGTACAGGAAAGACGGACAAAGTAGCTACAGCAGTATAGCTAGCATGTCCATGCTAAGGTAACCYGTGTCTTCTGAACTTTAAGGCACTACTTCAGTGTTACTTTCTGCCCCCAAAGCTAGTAACTGACCTTCACAGGATGGCTTTTGTTTAATCCTGTAACTTCTGTCTTGCTGTGTATGTCACCTTTACTTGGTTTCCGCATGTGCTTGTTTTCCTGTCTTTGACCTGGAAGGGTGGGTAAGTGACCAAGTCACCAGTCATTGGTATTGATAGACAGAATTAGCAACCACTTTTGTTTTCTGGAGGTCATTAGTCACTTACCAGATTGGGTATGTTTGCGTGCATCTAGGATGCTGCTGTATATCATTGATTTAGCTTTGTTCCCAATTTGATGATGAAACTGTGGTAAGACTTAGTCATGGTCATGGCCAAACATAGGGAAGGTAAACAGGGATTAAAAACAAGGCTTCTCCTTCAAATTTCTTCCCTCTTCAGCCGTAGAACTAGTTTATATGCATTTTGATGGCATCTGGAGAGCTTATGCTTTTACTTTCTGTTCCTAACAATGTCTTAAAGTGGCTGGGTCCTCTGGATTCTGGATCAGCCCAGTTTCTCGGGCTGAAATCATAGTAAGACGGTGGTTTTAAAGAGGTGAATCTCCAAGGGGATGACTTTATCCATGGTCGATTGTTTTGTTATATTTCTATCCTTTATTTCTACTTTGTCCCCAAGAGACTCTCTTTACTTCTGCTAACTTCATTGTTAGTCAGACAAGGAAGATAAATCTTATTTTATGAAATCTTTTATTTAAAAGACATCTTTTTTCTAAAACAAAATCCCCAAAACCAGAAACAAATCCCCCCAAAAACCCCAAACACAACACCAAAAACCCCGTACAAAACAAAGCATTCTTATCCTGCAATGTCATCACCTACTTGCTTTTTTTCTGAAAAAGTGCTATTATACCTAAGCGTTTATAATCTGTCTGAGTTTCTGGGGGTCAAAGAGATTAAAAATGTTGCATTTGATTTAAATCCTAGCTTGAGTTGCAGATCCTGAGCTGTAGTCCACTGAGGTCAGCAATAAAACTTCATTTGAGGGCTTTTGATTAAAATCTTCAGTGAATTAACTGTTGTTTCTTTACACTGTGTTCATTATTAGGTTCTATTAAACCTTTCAGGAAAGGACAAAACATCCTAGTATCTAGAGTAGGCTGCTTCTTCATAACTATAGCGAGGATCRTCTTTTAAAGGGTAAAGAAACAAATTCCTGATCTTCTTGAGATACTATTTTGGTGGACATCTGATAGCAGTGCCATGATTCTTTCCCCCGGCGATACGATGCAAAATAGTTTTGAAATAAGGAAGAAAAAAATAATTGGAGTATTAACTGTTTTGCTGTCTTGACTGCAACTGAGGAGGTTAATAGTCTGTTTCAATTCTAATTCTCTCTCTCCTAGGTGGCTGGGAAGGGCAGGGGACATTTAAATTGACTTTCAACAGTGGAGGAGCCATTGAGTTTGGACAGTTGATGTTCAAAGCTGCCTCTAATGGTAAGGGATCTTCAGAGCCTGCGGTTCCCCCCTGATTGGCTGAGCTAGTTAGAGAGTAGGGCTCTTTTTGAACTTCATGGGCTGGGGAAAGAGGGGTACTCAAAGCATTCTTCCACAGCAATGTCATGGGTTTTTTCTCCAGGGGAACTTTTGTTTTTTCATTCCGATCCTTTTTCTTTATTTCATTGTAATGCTTTGTGCAATCAGAATATTCTGGAGTTTGTGCTCCTGAGGTGGACCACCTTCTTCTACAGAACCTTATTTCTCCTGGAATAAAGTTGAAATATGTAATGGTGAAAAATTGATCCACTTACCTACCCTCAGCTCAGTTCTGTAAGAGTGGAGTAAGATGTCCACATTTGGAGGGGGGAGAAATAAATATAAAATAATAACTTCTATTTAAAACTTTCAAATGGGGGAAAAATGTACATTTTTTTCTGATACAAAAGTTTTCTTTTTAAAGAAATATGCATTTTAAAATGTACATTTTTTTTTCTGATAAGAAAGTTTAAAAAGTAGTAAAAACCACCCTACTGATACTTGCTTTAGAACAGTCTTTTCTTCCAGCAGCAGGAGCTCTGTGATTGAACTGGTACCTGATAGCTAGTATTTTTGCAGCTGGCTTCCTTTAGCACCCTGTGAACTTGAAGCGAGGAGGCTAATGCTTTTCAAGCGCAGTACTTTGCCAGAACTGTATAGTGAATTTAGATGATGGGAAATGGTGCTGCATGAACAGGACTATTTTCCTTTTATTCTAGATGTTTAATTGTAACAAAAGGATGTCTGGCTTATTAAACATGTGCTCCTTAGCTTCCAGTGGTGTTCCTCTCCAGAACCCTGGCTATGGCTATACACCTGTGCCTGGAGGGTATGCACCCACCCCGCCTGCTCCAGGGGGGTATTCACCTGCTCCGGGGGGCTATGCTGCTCCTCCACCACCAAATGGACCATATCCTTATACACCACCTCCGATGAATGCCTATGGACCTGCCCCACAGCCCATGGGATATCCATATGCCCAGACTCCAGGTTTGGAAGTTGTGTTATGATGACTGGCAGGGTGTGTTTGGTGTTAGTTGTAAAGAAATCACAATGGTACAGTGAGGGTTACTGTAGTTTTGTCTCCATCAAGGATCCTTGTCCTTGTCCTTGCAAAAATCTGTCGCGTGCTGTTGGTCCATACATGTGTCTCTATAGTTGCTGCTGGATGGGAGGTGAAAATGTAGTTTGTAAATTGTGCTGCTGCTTGGCAGAGAATTGTTGCCTGCTGGCATGACAGGCATTAGCAAAATGTCAAACCCCTGCTGTCTGCATCCCTGCCAAGCCTGCAGAGCTTCCCTGACCGCTGCTCTTGTCCARGGCTAATGTGCTGCTGGGCCTGTGAGCTCTCTTCCCCTCTGTCCTATTGCCATGGTCCAAAGCATCAATCTGGTGTCATCTTTTTCAGGTATTTACCCACCACTTCCAAACATGAACCCCATGTATGTGCCACCTCCTCCCCCCTACTCTGGGCCATCTCCTGCAGGACCCTCAGCCCCCTCGGCTCCCCCAGCTTGGGTGGGCCCGGGGATGCCAGGTAATGGGGCTGGGGAGCTGCCAGGGTCCGGGTGCAAAAGGGTGCTTGGTGGTGTGGGCTGTGGGTGGCGTTGTGGGCACAGCGTGGGGTGGGGAAGCTGCTGTTGCAGGAGCTCAAAGTCATCTTGATCTATTACTTGAGGTAACGGAGTGTGGGGGGAGCTGCTCAGCTCTGCATTGCGCAGCTTGTGGTCAGCTCTAGCCAGCTTGCAGCTTTCCTGAACCGCTCAGAATTCAAACCCAGCTTGCTGCGATTGCTGCTAGCTCTTTGGACATTTGTCGACTCCTCAAAAGAGCTATGGCTGGGGAGAAGGCTCTGGGGCTGGGGCCACTGCTGAAGGCATGTAGATGAGCGTGTCCTACACTTGCTTCTTCTCTTTCCTTTCTAGGGGACAGTAAGGCCATGGAAGCCGCTTCCAGTGCGTATTACAACCCTGCCAACCCACACAATGTGTACATGCCCATGGTGAGTACCGTGCCTGTGGCCTGCAAGTGCCTGCTCCCCCTCCGTCACTAATAGAGACAGCGGTTTGCTTTCCTAGCAAAGCCTAGCATGCCTTCATTTTGAAAATGCACAGAAAGTATGTGTTTTCCTGGGAGGTGTGGATGATAGTGCCGTGAAGAAGGCTTGTTCAATCCTCAGTCAGGAAAGGAGGAGGGAGGGCCTTAAGATTCATCCAGTAACAGCCATTCAGTGCAACAGAAGCTCTCTGCTTCTGTTGGGGCTGAAAGTGGGGAGAGTTAAAGAAGAGCGGGTCGCTGAAGGATGAGAGCACGTGGGTTTCGTTTTCATTTTTTTCTGGGCTGCATGGAGATGGGGAGGTCTCTTACTGTTCGGTCAGCGGCAGCTAGTAGGTAGGCTGTAGCCTACRTCTGGTATGTGACAGCCAGTCTGCCTGTGCCCTTCACTGCCTTGCACRGCTCTGTGGTGAGCTGGAGTCCTATGGAGCAGCAAAGCTGGCCCTCAGCCAAGGGGCTTGCTGTCTGCTGGGTCAGAGCTATGAACATCAACAGAGACAAAGCCCTGGAAGTGAAGGGAGGATGGTGATTAAAACAGATTAAATGGTCTGTTTGCAATAGACCATTTGTTACCTGGTTTTGAGGGGAYCTTCACTAGAAACGTTATGGGAGGCAGCATATATCCTGGAGCATAACTGATACTAGAGAGGAATGGTGTGATGAAATGACAGCTTAAAACACAGCACCTGGCTCTGTCTGTAGCTCACTGAAGAGCAGTCATTTCTTGTAAGCCAAGCATGGGAACGCCTGGGAAATGCTCATCATAAAACGAGCAGGGTTGTTGACTCTACTTTATCTTCTTCCAGGATCAGCCACCTCCTTATGCACCTCCTGAGGATAAGAAGAACAACTAACAGAAGGAAATTGCAACCACCCTCCCACACTTTCTCTCCCTGAAGACAACTTGGCTGTTACTACCCCTCGGGTTAGCATCTCTCTAGGTCTCTTTGTATATAGACAATACATGTAGTGCTGGGCAGCTGGGCACCTGCCCTCCTTAGACATTTAAGTCAGTGGCAATACAAGGTGGAACAACAGCACTTTCCTGCTTATTTGCTTTATCTCATGGGGTTGAAGCACTAATCTTTTGCTCTGACACTGGCTTGAGAAGAGAGATGGACTTCTTATTAAACCACCAGTAGACCACGTGACTAATCTAGGACTAAAATACGAAGGCTCTGGGATCTTGGAGTAAAACTACTTGGAATGCCAAACTTTTGACTTCTTCTGAAGCACCATCCAAGAGGAAAGGTATAGAGAGCCATGAGGGTCCTTGTTCAGACCCTTGGGTGCCCCAGAAAGGTGTTAAATTTCCTTAAATTCTGGCACAGTTCAGCATGGGATGGGACTCTGGAAATCCTGTATCGTGCTGGAAGTGTGTGTTTCACATCCTGGACTAACAGTCACGGGGTGACGAAGTTGGGAAGTGCATCCTAAGAAACATTTGAAGCGTGTGGCTACGCAAGAGGGAAGGGGATGGGCCCCAATCAGCCTGCATTTGTAGATATTGAATAGAAAAGCAAACAAAGGTGTGCTGCAGGGCAGTGAGCTGATAGAMTGGCAGGTGTGCGAATCGGTCTTCTTTTCGCTCTCCTAGAAGCAGGTCCCGTATCTGTGCGATGATCCTGTGTCAAGCAGCCGTTCTTCAAGCGTAATGGAGTCAAGTGCTGCACAGGAGGCTGCTTGCCTTGGAGCAAAATATGTTATTACATTAGGGAGATGACCTGGCACTAGCCTTGTCGGGAGATSGGTCCCGCAGCCCTGCCTCCCTCTGCTGAGCAAGCTTGCCTGTGTGTTAGCTCCACAGGGGAAAACTGGCCTTCGTCTTTTCCTTCAGCCGCTGCAGCTGGGGCGTGTATGCCCACATCTGAGCAATGTGGGCRGGTGGGTGCTGTAATACCAGAGTTGGGTTGCTTAGGGGTGCAGTGTCCTCTCTCAGCTGGGAACTGCTGTCTGGTGCGGATGTTACTAATGCTTAGCTCTCTTGCAGAGACTGGCTGCTCAGCCACAACCTTTCCTTCTTCCTTAGGACATAGTGCCATTAAACCTGCTCTGAAGAGAGTCTCTCTAGTCTGGTGGAGACCCTTGTGATCCTTTACATATGGGGTGATCGTACTTCTTCCTACAGCCTTCCTACCTTGACAGTGAAGGGGAAGGAGTGTTTTCCCTCTTACTTCCCTGTGTGCCAGGGCTCTCCTGTAAGTCAGGCTTGCACGACCTGCAAGTGTGAACTCCTAAAGCAGCCCTGCATGGGGGGAAGTAAATTCCTTTAACTATAAACACTGTTTAAGTCTGAGTTAGAGATATTCCAATAACTCCGTATTTAAAAAAAAATCAACCATGAATGTTTKTAACTTTTGAATTGCACTTTAATACAGGACTGTTGATACCTTTAGCTGCCTGTTCACTGTTGTGTGTGTGTTGTGTTGACCTTCATTCCTGCCTACTGCACAGAAGGCTGGAACAAACAACAGCCACTGGTGGTGGTCTCGGGTGGGCTGCGGGCCAGTCTTCCTTTTTCCCTGGTGTGTGGCTAAGCTGGATCTGGAATCAAGTAGCTGGGGGGAAGAGAAGAAGGTGGGGCTCATCCTCTTGCTGCCTGGGGAGGGTGGAAGGCTGGTTTGTCTTCCCTCTCGCCCAGATACCCAGAACTGGCATGTGTTCATGTCCTCGGCGCAGGCACAACACTGCATTTGGCAGGGGCGGTGTCGCCACCCTGCCACTCACGAAGGCTCTATTAGCAGCTCGCCTGTGTACATTTACATTTACTGCCTATCTTTAGGCAATAGGAAGGCCTGTCTTTAAGAGGAACTCCTCTCTAGCCATTTTTTTCCAGTGAGGAAAAAAACAAATATATGGTAAAGGAAAATGGCACTTAACTGGGGACTGTAAAATCTGAGTTTCCCCTTGTGCCAAGGAAAGCTGGTGCCCTGCTGAACATGGTGTAACTACTGGAAAGCAGTTTTCTACTCTGYGTCAGTCCAGGCTCTGACAGGAAACCAGTTCTATTTCTTAGCACAGTTGTTCCTGTTTTGAGGTACTGACCCTGTAATTCTACATTAACCAAGTAGCTATAGCTAGCAGCACTGAATAAACATGAAACAGAGAGCCTGTGACCTGCTTCCCTTTTATTTCAGTTAATTTGTCTCAATCACTCCCCAAGAACAAAGCCAGCTCCTGTATATAGACATGAAGTGCATTCGTCCTTTCCTGTTAGCACTGCAAGCATCGTGTTCAGTATCTTGCTGCTGCACTTGGAGGAAGTTTCTGGAAGCGGCCAGAATCAGCCATTTGGTTGTGCAGGAACCGGTGTGGGCACCCAACCCTCTGTCATCTGAATAGAAAAGGGAAACCTTTTTTTTTTTGGGGGGGGGGGGGGGCGCTAATCTAAAATGTGGTATTTCTCTGGTCTGAGGCTTAATCTTGTTGGTCTCCCTGGGCTACAATCTTCAGAGGCAATTTTCACAAATGCTGTACCCCTCCCTGGGACAGTCAGGATGGGCCACGTCTCACCTAAAACTCCTCTGTAGGATGTGTGCTGTATGAAGGTGAATCAGTTGAGGGCTCTAGAGTCTGTCCCGCCGCTCAGTTCYGGTTTATTAGCGCAGGCTCCTCCTCAGGATGGGGCTGTGGATGTAGCTGCCCTTGGGAGAAGGAAGAGCTTTTCCCTGAGAAACCCTGAGCATTCAGCCCACTGGAGAAGGGCCTGAGCCCCCTTTTAGCAGGAAATTCCTGCTAGACCAAGAACAGGATGCAGCTTGCAGCTCAGAGGCACCTCTGACCATCTCCCAATTGAAAAGACCTCAACCGAGCGTTGGCACCTTCCTGACACCACTTGTGCACAACACACTACAGCTCTGCAGTTTTTGGTGCCATACCACAGCAAGGCTGCTGGGGTTGTGCATGGCCAATTCAGGTTTTTGCTCTGCTCTGCTGTAAACTGATACCAGAGGGGCTTTAATCCAATGCTAGCATGCATACTAGGCTGTAGTAGTGCTGGCCTCCAGGATCCTGGCAGCAGGATCAGGCCTGCAAGCAAAGCCTCTCTGCACAGAACCATCATGCCTCCAGGAGCTCTTGGTCCTGTGGAGGGTACATGGGAAGGGTGCAGCCCTATTGACAGCCCCTTATTCTAAGCCAAGCTGATTAAAGGAGAGGAAGGAAGGTGGCCAGGTCTGATCCTTGAGGCTAATGCCATCACATATTGGCAGGGCTGGGGGGGCGGGTCACCACCCTAGAAGATACTAAAGCATCCATGGCCTTTCTTGGCCCCTGCAGCAGTTGGTGATGCTCAGTTCAAAGCGGTAAAGTGCTCAGGTGTCAGAACTGACAAACTCCAACAGCGGCTGGACTCTGCTTGTATGGCATCTTCCACAGGAGGATCTCAAAGGGCTTTGCAATCACCAAGGAATCACGCTCTGCACACCCATAGGAGGTGGGTAACAAGAATTCCTGCTTTACACAGACCGAGTAGACATCATCAAGCTGGTACCAGAGGAATGACCTGAGGTCAGCACTGCTGGGCACGCCAGCAAAAGGCACTTGTGCAGTGAAGAGCCATGTGCCCCAGGGTCTCGCGGCTCACCCCAGCACTGACCCACACCCCCATCCGCTGAGCCTCGTCACAGGAGGACTGGGTGGAAACCCTTGCCGGGGGCTTGCTGTCTGACAACATGCCAGGGCTGCGCCGGGAGTGCCATGGGACAGAGATACCACATCACCACCCCCGAGGGGTTAATAACGACCGAGAAGCTGTCTCCCGTCTTTAAGCCACTGATGATCTTCCCACTGTACACATCTTGTACCTGGAAGAGAGAGATGGTGGCTACCAGGATTTCCACAGACCTTTCACCTTAAGGTCCAGCCATGGTCACTGACATGGGATGGTGGGACAGGGCACAGCAGTGGGCAACAGGAGGGTGACCCAACGAGCAGCTGCCCCTTTGTCCTGGAGGCAGGGAGTCCTTCCCCCCCCAAAATGCACAGGGTGTCAACAGGGGAAGCTGGAAAGAGGGGGATCCAGGTGCTGTGGGGCTGCCCCACCATGCAGCGTGCCAGTGGGGCTCACCTCATACACGGTGTCCTCGGGGAAGTGGAGCTTGGCCAGGCTGGTGGTGTAGAGGAAGGGCATATCTGTCCTCCGGCTGAAGAAGACGAGGGCGCTGGCGGCCTGGGACAGCGGGCGCAGGAACACCTCGATGTGGGATTTCTCCTAGGGGTGGGGATGGGTGGGTGAGGCAGAGCTGCTGGGACCAGTGCTGGCCCATAACTTCTGACCTCRCCCTGCAGGGCTGCTATGCCAGCAGGTCCCCAGCTCCTACAGCTCTCTTGCTCATGTTTCTCTGCATCGCCTCCCTCTCCCACCTTACTGTGACCCCTTGTGCTGCTCCTGTCTGCTCTCCCAAACGCATCCACCTTTCCCCTAACCTTGACAATCCTGCGCCCCTGGATTCCCAGGGGGTCCTGGTTGATCTGGATCATCAGGCGGTTCTGCAGGATCTCCTTGGCGCTCTGGGAGATGGTGCGGAGATCCGTGGACATGAGGAGTGGAGCTGCCATCACCGTCCACAAGGCCATTTGGGAGCGGGACTGCTCATAGCTAAGGCCAAAGTTTCCAATGATGAGCTGGAGGGGAGAGGGGGAAAAGACAGGAGAGGCAAAAAAGGGTTAGAAACCCATCTGCTTGCCACACTTGGTGATGCTGCAGCTTGCTGGGGGGAAGCACGCATGGGAAACCTCACACACGCTTTTGCTTCCCCTCGAGCAGCCTACCACTGCCAGGACATCCCACCCCTGCTAGGTGCTGAGCTGTCAGCACACATTCAAACGCACTCACTAACACCCTTCGCTTCACCACTATCCCCACCTCAGGCTGTGCAGGGAAGGACAGGGACACCAGGACAACAGGACAGGTGTACTCAAGCGGTGAATGGTTCGTTGCAACCACAGGCTTTTCCCACAGCTTAGCCAAGGGCAACATGAGCTTTGCCTCTCTGCAGCAAGAGGGCTCCTGTTCCTGGAGCTCTTTGCCCTGCCCTCCAGAAGGGGATCCCTGGAGGATCCCTGTCCCCAGCCAGGGTCAGCACACCCACCACCCAGCCGCACCATGTCCGGGTCATTCCAGTGGCCGGGGCCAGCCACCGGCTGCAGCACGTCCTGGTTTGCGGAGAACCAGTCCAGGATGGAAAGCACGCTGTCCCAGGAGTCCTGGATGTCATCGTAGTTACGCCACAGGTTGCAGACCTCTGCCAGGATGGTGTAGTTCACCTGGAGAGGAGCACAGGGTCAGGCAGGAGGGAGGAAGGACAGGGTCTGCAAGCTGGGGGAGAAGGGGCAGCCAGACTTGTTGAGAGCTGCAGCAGATGATGTTTGGTGTTTGCAAAGCACAGGGATGTGTAGAAGGGCAACATCACGTAATGAAGGAGGACAGAGTCATATCCCAATATGACTGGGCACATCCCAGTATGACAGCATGTCTGGCAAAACAATCACAGAGGCCATGGGGAAATATGATCAGCTGCAAGAATGAGGGCAGCTCAGGATTGACTCAGAAGGTGGAAGACGAAATAAATAAATGCAATCAATTCTCAAGAAACACTACTAGGAGGAACATCCTATTTCAAGCACTTAAACCAGATAGGACCTGTCTCAGAGGAACAGACTGCCAGGATCAACCCCACACCAGCTGAGTGGGGTGGAGAGGGCACGCCCCAGGGCCTTCTTCCCCCAAACTCCCATCACCTAGCCACATCAGGAACCCCAAGTGTCCCCAGATGCCTGGCAGGGAGGCCACATCCCCTCCGGGAACCTGCAGCCCCATCCTACCAGGGGTGGAGCAATAAGCGGGGTGTAGCACCCAGCTCCTGCAGCTCCAACAAGAGCTCCCCCAGGGCACAGGGGACATGGGAAACAGCCACCGGACGGGACAACCCTCACCTTGGGGGGGAGCCCCCCCTGATACGCTGGCCAGCTGCAGGAGTAGACGATGGGGCGGCCCGTGGTGTTCAAGGCCCTTGCCATTTCTGGGTAGCCTTAGGGAGAGAAGAAAGCAACTAGTGAAGGAGACGGCTGGCAGCAGCCTGTGTCCACAGCCCACCCGGTCGGGGGACCCCAGGCCAGCCTGGCCTCCTGCCTTACGCAGGCTCTAGGGCACCCAAACTCCCTCCTCTTTGCCCAAGAGCTGCAACAGGAGACGCAAGGGAAGAACCAAAGCTGGCCAAGCGTTTCTGCAGACGACCAGCCGCCCTGACCGAAGCAGCAAGGGGAGAAACGCCAGCCAGCTGGGGAGCATTTACCCTCCGCCTGCTCCTCTCCCGACGAGTAGCACCCATCCAGCTTCAGCATGTCCACACCCCATTCCGCAAAGGTCTGGGCATCCTGCTTCACACGGTCCAGCGTGGTGCCTGGGTAGCCCCCACAGGTGAGGGTGCCCAGGTCGCCATAAATGCCCAGCTTCAGGCCCCGGGCATGGACCTGCGAGGAGAGGAGAGCTGCAAGGAGGGGACAAGGGGGTCTGAGGTGCCTCCTGGGGACCGGGTGGCATGGGGACACAGAGGCCCCCCACCATCCCCAGCGGGCACTCACGTAGTCAGCCAGGGCCTTAATGCCCCTGGGAAACCTCTCAGGGTCGGGAACCAGCCGTCCTGCCGCATCCCGTTGCTTGGCAGACCAGCAGTCGTCGATGTTGATGTACTCGTAGCCCAGCTCCCTCCAGCCATCCTCCGCCAGGCGGTCTGCCATCTCGAAGAAGAGCGTCTCGCTGTGGGTTGGGGGGACAGGGACATGGCAGGCTGAACCCTTCCGACCTCCGTGCCGCACCGGCTGCAGGCAGCCAGTGGGACTTCGGGGCTAACTGGGGGCTCTGGAGGGTCGGTCACCGCAGGGCTGGCCTGGGCCATATGGGAGGGTCTCCAGGGCTCCTGTTTAAACCCCATGCATGTCCCATTCATTGACCTCAACGAGGGGAAGCGTTTCCCCAACACCCTGCAAAGCCCGGCCACATCCTTCAGTGCCAGGGGCTCTCCAGCCCCAGCACCGGGGCGCCTGAGCCCCCCGCCTCCCACGCACCATGCTCCCCRAGATCCCGCTGCTGCAGGGCTCGCCCCAGGGACACAGACGGTGCCCGAGCCGTCCCGGGCCTGGTGCCCGGCCCGACCCGTTCATCCGCCCTCCCCTGCCCTGGCATCGCCCCGTCCACCCACCCACCCGGGGCAGACGCCAGACACCAGCCCGGCCTTTCCGAGCTGGTTCCCTCGGGCAGGGGGCACCCAGGACAGGTCCTCCTTGCAGCGAGGGGGGGATGCCGAGAGCCGGAGTGGGGGGGGATGCCGAGACCCTCCTTGGCAGGGAGCCCCGGGGGCGGGGGGGGCTCCCCCCGCCGTTCCCCGCCCCGCTGACCTGATGCAGTTGCGGGGGTCCGCCCGGCAGTCCACGTTGCAGCGGAACCTCTCCCAGGCCAGCCAGCCCATGGGGGGGGTGAGCGCCAGCCCGTTCTCCAGGGCCAGGGCAGGCAGCGCCAGGGCCAGGGCCAGGGCCAGGGCCAGGGCCAGGGCCAGGGCCAGGGCCAGCCCGCTCAGCACCGCCGCCCCCATCGTGCCCGCCGCCGCCGCCGGGGCACCGAGCGCCTCTCCCCGCCCCAGCCCGGCCCCGCTCACATGATACCGCCCGCATCACCTGACCGCCCGCCCCCGCCTCCCTCCCGCCCGGCCCGGCCCGGCCCGGCCCGGCAGGGCATTGCACCCAGCCCCACTGTGCCCCACGGCCACCGACGCCGCCGGTATCGCACGCCCTTGCTGCTGCGCCCCACGGCCGTGGCACCCCATTGGTATCGCCCCCCTGCGCTGCTGCACCCCGTCAGTAACAGACCCATTGAACCCCACGGCAATTACACCCATTGCTGCTGCACCCCGCAGCTGTCCCACCCCGTCAGTATTGCACCGTATCAGCATTGCACCGTGGCGGTATTGCACCCCATTGGCATTGCACCCCACTGCCGCTGTACCCCATAACTGGCACCCTATCAGCATTGCACCCAGTCGGTAATGCACCCCACGGCTGCTGCACCCCATTACTGGCACCCTATCGCCGCCGCACCGCATGGCTGCTGCACCCCAATAGTTACACTGTGAGGAGGGCGGGCTTTAGGTCCCCCCGGATGGGACCCCAGGGGTACCCGAAGGGGTGTAGGGTGGAGCGAAGAGGTCCGGGAGAGAGCAGCTCCAGGCAGGCTGCGGTGCCCCGCCGGCCGCCCCCCGCCCGCCGCTGCCGCTGCCGCCGGCG
>JAYKAV010002777.1:2637343-2664385 GCA_035582835.1 Phoebastria nigripes
CGGGCCGGGGCCGCGGGGGTCCGCAGGCAGACGACAAACACGGAGACACAGAGACTGCCAGCCCAGCACTGCACGCACAAAGACGCGCAGCCCAGAGCGGCACACACGCACGCAAAGACGCGCGGCCCAGTTGCCCACGCATGCACACACACACACACAAAGACACGGAGCCCAGCATTGCACACGCACGCACACACACGCGGCCCAGCGTTGCACACACGCACGCCGCCCATTCGGACCACGGCACCCCCCCCCCAGCCCCCTCACGTCAGGGCTGGCGTGGGCCGCCCCGGCTGTCCTCGGTGTGCAAGGCTGGAGGTTCCTCAGCGTGACGCGCCGAGGGCAAAGCACCCCCCGGGGAACAGCGTTTCCTTACGTCAGATGGGATTTTTGTCCATTTTTCAACAGGGGTCCGTGCCCCCTTGTCCTCAGAGCCCTGCCCCACAAGCCCTGATGGGGGAGAAGGGCTCCGTGAGGGATGGTGGAGGTTGCTCAGCGGTGGGCAGCTTCCCTGCCCGGATCTGGCCGGGGAGTGGTGGCTGTGGTTTGTTTTCTGCATATTTCTTTATGCAGAGTTTTAGCGGCTGGACATCCATTTGCAGCTGTAGAAGCACAAAGGCTGCGCTTGCTGCATCCTTCTGTGGGACCTGCCGGCTTGCCGAATCGCAGATGGTGCAGTGACGTGCTTCTACAAAAGCTCTTTCTTTTTGTAGTAAAACCAAAACAAACCCACAGGAGCCAAAAACCAAACCCACAGGAGCGCTGGCCTGAGCTGGGTTGGGGCTCGGGCTTTGAAGCCAAAGCAAATGCCCTTGGTTTCGCCACCCCGGTTTCCAGAGCCGCCTGCCTGCGAGTGCCCGGCCCTGGCCGCTCCTGTGCACCGAGGGCCTCGGATTTCTGAGGTGGGAGCGATGCAGCTCTTTGCTTTTTCGGTCCCAAGCTGTTCTGGTTTGTGACTCCCTCTCTGCCACCTTTCCTCTGACCAGGGATGGGGCTCGGCGCAGTGAAGCTTCGGAGGCCCTCGGCAAGGGAGCAGCCTGCCCAAGGAAGACGGCAAGGGGTTGCAGTCTGACCCGCACAGCCGGTACGGCACCTCGCACCTCACTGCCTGTTAACCTGCTGGGGCTGGGGGTGCTGCTGCCAGGAGGGCTGGGGGGGATGGGTGGTCCTGCATGGAGACAGGGAGTGGGGAGAGGGTGCTCAAATGGAGGTCCCAGAGCCCCTGAGTCTGAAAACACCCTCCTTATCCTGCCCTATAATAGAGGAGAGAGAGAAATGAATGCCTCACAGGCACAGAGGCAAATTTCTTTGATGTGCCCCATAAAAAACCAGCAAAGTAGGTCAATCGTGGAATAAGAAACGAAGCAGCGGTGTTGTCATCCCTGGAGAAGGCAGGTGTCTCAGTGGTGGGGCTCTGCTGATGACCTCCTCTCTGCAGCAGCGAGGAACCAGCCTGCC
Source organism: Phoebastria nigripes (assembly GCA_035582835.1). NCBI lineage: Eukaryota > Metazoa > Chordata > Aves > Procellariiformes > Diomedeidae > Phoebastria > Phoebastria nigripes. Next base: position 2,638,802 of record JAYKAV010002777.1, read on the forward strand.
ATTTGCAGGGGTACTTGCTGGGTTAGACATTGTCCTGCAGCGCTGGCTGCTGGAGTCAGGGCTGCTTTTCCGTGCGGCGGGCTCAGGGCAGGATCAGGCCTCTCCTGGCGTGGCAGGTGAGATGGTCCTTGCCTCGAGCCGACTTCTTCCCCCTCTGTTCCTCTGCTCCTAGGCAGGGCAATGAAGCTGAACGAGCGGAGCGTGGCCCACTATGCCACCTGCGACTCGCCCGCCGACCATGCCGGCTTCCTCCGCAAGCGGGTGGAGCGGCACCACCACCATGCCCACCACCACCACGCCACCTCCTACCAGCGCCGCTGGTTCGTCCTCAAGGGCAACCTCCTCTTCTACTTTGAGGAGCGGGAGAGCCGGGAGCCCGTGGGGCTGGTGGTGCTGGAGGGCTGCACTGTGGAGCTGTGCGAGGCCACCGAGGAGTTCGCCTTTGCCATCCGCTTTGACGATGCCGGTGCCAGGGCTTACGTGCTGGTGGCCGACGGGCAGGCTGCCATGGAGGCCTGGGTGAAGGCGCTTTCACGGGCCAGCTTCGACTACATGCGGCTAGTGGTGAGGGAGTTGGAGAAGCAGCTGGAGGAGGCCTGCAAGAGTTTGGCCGCTTGCCGCAAGTCTCCGCGGAGGTCCTCCTCCTCCAGCAGGAAGAGGCACCTCTCCAACCCCGCCTTGCTGCCTCTCCAGGAGAAGCCCGCCGTCCTGGAGAACGGTTACTCCACATGGGGTAGTGGTGGTGGCGTCCCCGGGGGGGCTGCCTGCCCCGACCATGATGGGGGGCATGCGAAGCCCCCGCCCCTGCCTCCACGCCGGCGCTCGGCTGCCGGCAGCACCGCAGGGTCCCCGGTGCCTGGCCTCTCACCGGCCATGCCAGAGAGCCCGGTGTCACCGGAGACAGCCTGCTTCTCCAAGCTGCACAGCTGGTACGGGCAGGAGATTGCGGCACTGAGACGGGAATGGCAGGAGAGGCAGCAGAGGGGACACCCGTGACCGGGGGCACGGGGCGTGAGCCACCGGCCAGCCGATGCCTGGCAGCCCGTCTCCCACATGGGAAGAGCGAAGTGAGGGACGCTGCTTGCCCCCTGCCCTGGTCGGTGGCTGAGTGTGCAGTGTGTGTGTGCTTCACGGGGCATGTAGGAAGGACCTGGGTCTTCCCCAAACCTCACATTTCATTTCCTCGTTTTCCATGAGGTTTTATACAGCTGGAGAGTGTGTTGTACCAGGCGAGCTTTGAACTCTCCTCTGCTGGTGATATGAGGTGTAGAGGGGGCCCAAATCGGCACGTATGCAACGAACCTCACCCAACAGGCTTGGCTCCTTGCTGTCCTGGCGTGGTGCTTCATCACCTGCCTCTCCTTCACCACTTTTTTTTTGGTTTTGTTTCTCAGCGTGGAAGTTTGCACAGGTCAGCGTTTATTATTGTCTGTGGTCTTGCGTTGAAGTCCTTCTGCCTTTGCTCTTTCGCCGCAGATAAGGCTGGGCTCTTATGAAATGCCTCCAATGGGCCACTGGCCCTGGTGGGTGCCCCCAGCCTTGTGCCTCTCTCCACAAGACACATGTGAGCCACCGTGGCTGTGGCTGGTCCAGCAGCCAGGGCAATGAGGACCGGGCTCTTGCATCGTTGGTTTTTTTTAACTCTCATCTGCACTAACCCTCCTCCCTGCTAAATCCCTCAGGATGTGGATTTCACGGGCTTGCATCTGTCTCTCTGGGCGCCCCAGCTCAGCAGCGAGGCTGAAATGGAGACACCGAGCCTGGTCTGAAGCAACAGTGAGGACCAGGAGCTCCTCAGGGCTGATCTGGACTCTGTCGAGCAGTAGCCAAGCCTGTTAATGTCTCCAGCTCAAGCCCTTCCTGTTCCAAAACAGGGATGCTAAAGCCTCTTTGCCTTGCCAGGGGTGAATTTATCAGCCTCTGCGCAGACTGTAGCTCCTGCGAAGTGCCATATAGGGCTCAGCTAGCTCGTTGGGCAGCTTGCCCGAGATACAGCATCCAGAGCCGCACTCTTGCAGAGCCTCTCTCACTGTTGTGGCTCTGCCCAGCTCCTGGCAGAGCTGCACAGTCAGAGGAGAGGCTGTGGAGGAGCGGGAAGGAGGAGAGGGCTGGCTCTGGGAGGAGAAGTGAAGGTGTGGGAGTGAGTTACAGGTTGCACTGACTGACTGTGTCAGCAGTGTCTGGGCTTGCCCCTCTAGCGTCAAAGCCATATCGCTGCCTTCTACCAAAGCCAGCACCTGACCTGCCAGCGCTTCCCTCCGATTTTGTGTCAGCATCACTCAGCTGATCTCTGTAGCTCGTCCCATCCTCCCGGCGGGTGAGGAGGGCTGCGGGGAGGCACGCCTGTCGCCTTGCTACAGAAACGGACTTGTCCTTCGCCAGTAGGTCAGAAACCTTGGTCACGAGGCAGACGGTACAAGTAGGTGGTGCTGAGTCCAGGGGCTGCAGCACCTTGGAGATGGGGTTGATAAATCTTCCCCCTTATCTTCTTGGCAAGGGCTGTTTTTCAAAGCAGAAAAAATACGTGAAGCAGTCTTGTGCTTCCTATCTAACTGTTAAACCTGTTTTGATTGCCCTGTTTTATTAAGGAGCCTTGCTAGGAAAGCAAGAGGCTATTCCAGGTCATGACTGGTAAGAACCTATTTGCCTTTCTGGAGTTACACGCACTCAGCTTAATACTTTGCAATAGCCAGTAGAGATTGTCAATGCAGAAATCAAATGAATTCCATTAACTTTTGGTGCCTTTGCAAATATATCTCTGGTAGTTTTGGATGACGAGCTTCCAGCCTCCTGCCTAGTTATGGCTTGATGGTATATTAGAGGAAATCAGATCTTAAATCAGATCTTTCTTACAAATATGACTTTGGGCAGTGGGAGTGTAACCTTCACGTACGAGTGATGCAATCCAGTCCTCTCCAGTTAGTGTCTGTATTTCTTCACAGTAGAAGAGGATTATTTTTGTTCTGCTTTTTAAGTGAAAACAGTTTGGAAAAACCAGGAGCAGTGGCCACCGGCGAGTGCCCAGGCTCCGTCAGCAGCCCAGCTGGCTGGACTTACGGGCCAGCTCTGACTCCCTACCTGCTGCTAAATTGTTCAGTGCTGCAGCATTCCCAGCTGGGAACCTGTCCCCTTCCCCATGGCAGGGCAGCAGCATCAGGGGATGGCACTACCTCGTGCCTCCTCGCTCTGAGCGTGGGTATTTTGGGGCCAGGGTCAGATTTGGCAAGCATTTATCTGTTCTTTTTTTTTTTTTTTTTTTAATGTAATAMARAGRRAAGAATATTYYTAWTKTYTYARAYTTACATAAGGCAGTTTGACGGTAAAGATTTAACTTCCAAAATAAATCAAAATGTAATGGCAGTTCTTACATGAGACCCAAGAATTGGGAGTGACTTGAAAGGGAAAATAAATTAACAAAGCCAGTTCTGTCAGAACTGGAACTGAAACAGTATTATTCATTTAAGGGCAGTTTCACTTTTAAGAAGCTTAGTTTGCTTTAATAAGCCAGGATTGTGCTAGTAACGCTACTAAAGAGCTTATATTTAATGCTTTAATCTGTCCCATTCAAACAGCACAACTAAATCCTAAATCCTGCAAATGAGGAGCTGCGCTCTGCTTTCTGTCTGATTGCATTTGGAGTAATTTTGTGTTTATTCTGCAGCGCCGAGAAGAAAATGGCTGAATCCTGAACAGTATTTGTGCTCAGCCCAGCTGTCCATGCCTTTGCTAGGTCTCCAAAGCGCTGCGTGACTTTGGATGCGCTCGGTCAGGGCTTCCTCGCCATCCCGCTCACATAGCAGGGATGGCCCTTTTGTGAGTAAAAAAGAGCCATAACTGGAGCCATGCCCAAATTTGTATGGGAGTACAGTTTTTTTAATGACCACCGCCGCTTGCTTCATTAGGCAGGAAGCACCTGGGTGCTCCGCCATCTCCTCTGAGATGGAGGCTATCAAACCAGCTCGGCTGAGGATCAGTTGTGCTGGCAGCGCCTTTGAAGCAGCCCCCAGGCAGAAGATAGGGATTTCAGCTTCCTGAGATTGCACATGCGTCTGGCTAATGGAGCGTCCCCTCTTTCTGTCTGCAGGCAGAGATCATTACAGGAAAAGCAGAGAGTTTTCATTGTGCCCCTACAGCAAAATGAGACTGATTGCCACATGTTGTTTTTTCTCCGGTCATTCAGGTCTGGACTGTTTCACCTCCCGCCTGCACTTTCCCTTATTTTTTAAAAATAGAAAATGTCTGGGCAGCACAAAACAGGTTCCCTAGCAAAGGGGAGCTGAACACTAAAGCTGAATGGCTACTTTTCTTATATATTCTTATATAATACTGAAGTCAAATCCTTTTCCAAGTGTTTTCTTTAGCATAATAATGCAAAAGCGATGAGAGAAAAATGCTTGAATCTCAATGCTTTAATTTAAAAAGAAATTGAAGACTGAAAGAGGGAGGGAGATTCTGACATGGCCTTTGTAAGCTGTGCCAAGAAGGGCTCCCAGTTCTGTTAAAACAGTTGATGAAATCCTTCTGTTTTTCTGAGGTTGGGATTTCAGATTCAAGCCCATAATGTGTTGTTTTATTTCTGCATATTTATCTTTTTATAAAACAACTGTGGTGGTGTTTCCCACTGAATCCAGGTCCTAGCGATAAGAGTAACCTAAAGATTTTACCCGTGGCCACCACTAGCCGTTTGGTGGACATTCACGACCAAGATCGGACACTTTCTGTTACACTAGCTACYGCATTAGTAGTTTGGGGATGGGTGACCCCCCCGTCTTACCCCTCTCAGCTGCCTTTGCAGAGAAACTTCAGTAACCCCCACTGAAACGCACAGGGAACGCGTGGAGTTCCCACGTCGGTGGCATCTTTCACCAGCACCGAGCGTGCTTTATAATCTGCACAATTACCAGGCAACACTACGAGCAACCTGCAGAAACACTCCCGCCTTTTGAAGTGCTTATATTTTAGGTAGACGATGTCTTCTTTTTTAAGAGGCGGTTTGGCCTCTGCGCGCCTTTGTTTTACATGCAGAACTTGTATTGTGCATTTCAAGACATTGTTAACGTTTGTATTTTACGCCGTGAAGCCGAATAAACCATTGTGATTTGTAGCCCGTGCGCTGCCAGTGGAGTCGTGAACCCCCAACACCCGCGGGAAGCGGCCGCAGGGCCTGGCGATTCCCGCCCTGCCCGTTTTTAGGGTCACCCGGCCCGGTTTTCCTCTGCCGAGCCTTACCGCGCCCTTTGGCGGGACGCGGTAAAAGGCGGCCCCGTTCCTTTCTCCTGCCGGTTGCAGCAAGAGAGGCCGCAGGGCGGGGGCGCCTCCGCCCCCGGCCCCCCAGGCCGCAGCCCGCTCTGCGGCGGGGGGAGGCCCGCGGAGGGGGCACTGCCGCAACCGTGCTGGCAGCCCCGCCCCACGCATGCGCACTGGCGGTCTCGCCCCCTTCCCCTCAAGCCTCGCGAGAGCCGGAGGCCCCGCCGCCCCGGGTGACGCCTCGGCTCGGCCGTTGCAGGAGCCCGGCGAGGGGCAGGGGGGAGGATGGCAGCGGCAGGCGGGCGGCTTTTGGCAGCGGCCGCGGCTTACTCAGGGCGGGCGGGCTGGGGCGGGCCGCGCCGCAGCCCGGCCGTGCCGCTTGTGCCCTACCGGAGCGCCACCGTCACCCGCAGCGGTGCCATTTTGCCTAAGCCGGTTAAGGTGAGTGAGGGGCGAGCGGGTGGGAGCGGCAGCCAATCGCGGCGTAACGGATGGCAGCGGTGGCCAATCAGTGCGGGCGTATCTGCTGCGGGCGGGGCGGTGGGATTGAGTGACAGGTGCTAGGCTAATGAGCCGAGCGGCTGTGGGCGGGGCGGGGATGCGGAAGTGCTCGTCAGCGGGAGGGTGAGGGCAGCGGCCCGGAGGGGTCGCGGCGGGCCCGGGCTGCCGGTTTCCCCCCGAGCGGGGCGGCGCGGCGCGGCGCTGACCCGGCGGTGGTCCCGGCGCGAAAAGGAGGAGATGAGCACCGCCTGCGCACAGCCGTTTCTCAGCGGCAACCGCTCTCCCTTCCCAAGCCGCTGCTGTTCCCTGCCCCGAGCTCCCCGCGGGTTCCTGCTCTCCCGGTGCTGGAGTTCCTATAATAAAGCGCGATGCGGTGGCGGGGGCTTGGCACTAGGGACGGCAAACGGTTCTTCCCGCTGCTCCCCAGCTCCTCTGCGCGCCTGCGGAGCCGGGAGTACGTAGGTTCAGCCAAAGCGCCACTCGCTGGTAAAGGTGAATGTTTTCCAATGGACTCCTTGCAGACGCCCTTCGGCCTCCTCAGAGTATTCAGCGTTGTGATCCCTTTCCTCTACGTCGGGACTCAGATCAGTAAGAACTTCGCAGCCCTACTTGAAGAACATGATATCTTTGTCCCAGAGGATGACGACGACGATGATTAAAGGGTACGTCATTAACATCACCAGCAGTCTAATTATCTGTGCTTCCTGCTTGGCTCGGGGCAGGGAGGAGAGTCTTGGACTCGGAAATACAGAGAGCAACAGCTTGAAAGATGCATTTGCAGTTAAACACAGGGACACCTGCAGCTGTATTGCCTCTGGCTACGAACGTTTCTGTTCCTTTATGCTGGAGTAGGCCAGGCTGGTATCTGAATGTGAAGTCTCCACAACACACATTCGCTCAGGATCGTAATAAACTGATGGCGTTGTAGATCTTGTCATTTGAATCAGAAATAAACTGTAGTCCGTGAGGGCCTATACTGCAGACAGAAAAGGGGGACTTCAGTGTTATTACGTGTTTACCCGTTTAAAAGTCTTCTGCTAACTCACAGAATGACTATTTTTAAAAAGAATCACTCATTGTATGAAATTCTGATATAAAGTGAACAATTTGAGAGAATTCCAGAATCCGTCAGATCAAGATGTCAGGCGGGGGTCACAGCACCAATCTCTGGAGTAGTTGGACCACTGAGACTCATCAGATAAAGGAAGAGCAGAAATAATTCACCTTTATCTACTGTACATTACACTACGTTTTCCTCCGGTTTATGTTATCCCATTTGGCTTGCCCTTGTGTAAAGACTTGAGTTTGGGCGTATTTCTTTATAGAACAAAGAAGTTGTTTTAAAGAAGGTGTTGGTGGATGTATTGCATTTGATAAAGGGATTTTCCAGCATTGTTGTGGTTTAACCCCAGCCGGCAACTAAGCACCACTCAGCTGCTCRCTCACTCCCCCCCAGTGGGACGGGGGAGAGAATCGGAAGAGTAAACRTGAGAAAACTCATGGGTTGAGATAAAGACAGTTTAATAGGCAAAGCAAAAGCCATGCATGCACGCAAGCAAAGCAAAACAAGGAATTCATTCACGACTTCCCATCGGCAGGCAGGTGTTCAGCCATCTCCAGGAAAGCAGGGCTCCATCACGTGTAATGGTTACTTGGGAAGACAAACGCCATCACTCCAAGCGTCCCCCCCTTCCTCCTTCTTCCCCCAGCTTTATATGCTGAGTATGGAATATCCCTTTGGTCAGTTGGGGTCAGCTGTCCCAGCTGTGTCCCCTCCCAACTTCTTGTGCGCCCCCAGCCTACTCGCTGGTGGGGTGGGGTGAGTAGCAGAAAAGGCCTTGACTGTGTGTAAGCASTGCTCAGCAATAACAAAAACATCCCTGTATTATCAACACTGTTTTCAGCACAAATCCAAAACATAGCCCCATACTAGCTACTATGAAGAAAATTAACTCTATCACAGCCAAAGCCAGCACAAGCATGCACTGTGCAGCTAAAAACAGAGAATTAAAAAACTGGAAAGACTGCAATGGCCTGTTAGAAACTCCCTTTACGTAAACGCCCACCTTGTGTGGTTTGGGTGGAGGGGTACAAACTGGAGCTCAGTACAGTATACCTGAGGAGTAACAGCTTATTATTCTATTTGCAGAACTGTAATGGAAGAACAGAAGGGAGAAAACCATTGACAAAGCAATGGCTCCAACATCTGTCACCTGTATTTTGTCCTTCCTAACCGGGACAGGGGGCTCTGCATCCCCTTTGCCAGCGAAGTGTCCTGAGTGTGTCTGTGTGATGGAAATCTGTGAATCAGGGTTGAAGAAGTGCTTGATAGGCCCTGCATCCTTGCGCACATACGCTCACCTCATCAAAGACTGCTTGGGATTCCTTTTATTAGCAATATGGGAAACACTTAATTAAAGATTAAGAAATTGAGATATGTGACTTTGGTCTTGTGTTTTTATAGATTATGTGCCTATGACCTAGCATTTCTCTATTAACCTTTCTACCTCCATATGTCTGTTCCAGTAAGGAGGCTCTCTTCATATTTATTTCCTCTTATGAGTCCTTTCTGTAGTTCASTAGTCGTCTACAGCACATGACAGGAATCCTAGAGGAAGCAGCAGTCCCACAACACAGCCCCGTTAAAAGAATGGAGTTCATATTGACACTGGCAATCATATTTGAAGTGTTAATGTTGATTTACAACCCAGCACTACGCAGGTATGCCTGATGGAGTCTCTATCATTAATTTCACCTCGCTGAGGATTAACTACAGTGTTATCACGGCAGAGTTAAAGTTTTGAGTAGGTTTGGTAATGTAAAAGGTTAAGATCACAAGTGGCAAACTAACTTGCTGATGTGTTTTATAGCATTAAATCTTTGAACMGTAAAAATCTCTGAACACTCTGGCTCCAAGTACCTAGTACTTCCTAGGTAGTTCAGTACTTCCTTCTGTATGAGCCCTAATATATTTATTTTCTTAACTGTGTATAAACTTCAACTCTTCTTTTCACAGAAGTGTTTACTATTATAATTAAATCCTTGCATAACAGCCTTAAAAGGTCTTCTCTACTGCTAGGGCATGCATAAGAGTATCTTCAGTCACATCAGACCAGCTGTTTTCTCAAATACCTTGAAAGGTTAAAGTCAAATGATTTTTTTAAGCCAGCATTGCCCCAGTGTCTCTCTCATGGTTTCTGGTCACTACATCTGGCCTCTTGACTGCCCACTTTTCCCTTCAGTCTTCTTGTAGCTGTTAAAAAATGTCTTTTAATGTCACACACATTAGCACAGTGTATAGTTCAAACAGCCACATTTGCTCCCTTATTATTCGACGCTGCTTTTGATGTTTGCTCTGTAACTCTCCAGCGTAGCTACTGAGAGAAAAGGGAGCCTGCAATCTGAGTAACCCCAACAGCTGTAGCTGCAGGCAGGTTCTTGAGTCACTCGGTATCGGAGTTGCCCCTCCTTCCCCAAGGCCTTCTGAGAAGTGGTTGCTCAGTTCCTCTGTTCTTGGGAGCCAAACATGTCCCTGCTCCTGTTTTCTATACTGACACACTCCTTATTGCTGCTGTATCCCRCCATCTCTCCTGGCCCCTTCCTGGCTGTGTTCCTTCAACTCTGTCCTTAAAAACACCCCACCCCCAAAGCCCCTGGCTACACGTACGTACACATCCCTGAGGAGTGCTGCTTTACATCCTCACATGGGGAAGGCGGCCCCAGTATTTAGGCAAGGATGAAAAGAAGTTTGAGCGTACTGCAAGGATTCAATGCTGATCACACATGGGGGGAGCTCCAGCACCAAGTTGCCTGCTGAAAACGCATTCTGACTGGTGAAAGAACAAGGTCTCCTCRCCCTTCTCAAAAGGGAGCTAGCAATTCCTGATTCAACTAATGAGGTRATGGTAGGACACCATCTTCTGCTAGGCATCAGAAGCTCTTACAGAGCCTCCCTATTCTAGGCAACAGTACAAAACCCCATTTTTCCACGYAATTTCATTTTGCAGCAGGGAAATGGACTCTGCTGCTCATCTTTTTATTGCACAAAAGGCTTGATTGGCCTATTGGATTTTATGCCATTCTCTGCGAGGAAGTAAACAGAGAACATGTCCAAGTAAGAAACACAAAGCCAACAAAGTCGTAGCACGGAATTGCAAAACACTGCACGAATACAGATGGGCCTCAAGCACAAGAATATTTCTGYGACTACACTGGCTTTTCTGCTCTTTCTTCCACAGAGCTAAGACCTACGCACAGGGCTGCAGGCTAGGCAGAAAGCCCCACAGCCAGGTTGTGTTGTGGTTATTCAGCAGACACTYCAGGGCAAGTGATGGGACAAACTCCATCCACTGAAAATATACATTGGCAAAAACTAGGAAATCACAGCTCTTCATACAGATCATAATGACTTGCACACACTCTGGATTCAGAGTTAGTCATTAGGCTCCTAATATGCTATACAATCTTTCTGTACAGATTTTGTTTTCTACTATATAGAACTTTATTTGTAATACAAGGCAGGAAGACACAGATTCAATCTCTCAGGGATCGTGGCCTGCATAGAATTTGGACAGAAAGTCTTTAGGTCGYGGGGTTTCCGTCTCATGGAAATACCTCATGATGTGAGTCCTCTGCTTCCATACCTGAATGGTTTCTTGAAGATCCATTTTTCCCTGCGCACAGACAAAAGAATTTCAGACTAGTTCTCAGACCCTGATTCTAACTATACAGCACTATGAAAGTTATTTGAATACACTTAGAAACACCCTTAAGATAGCTGCATCAACAATTCTGTACTCCTAAAGACTGCTTGCATCACCTATACAGTGACACAAATATATATACTGTTCCTGCCCTGTGACTTTAAGGCTTCGTGTCCTATATTAACAAGTCACTTGTCTCTACAGCACAGCTTTCCAGCCCTGTGGAATAAGCACAGGACCCTGCCCCCTTCTTAGAACCTGGCTTGTTTCTCTCATGACCAGCASCCCCATAAAATCCTACATAGCATTCCTAACTTTTATGCACCTCTATTTAATTTTTTTTAATAGCAGCAAGTTAGCTGTAAGACTAAGTAAAATTGCTGCTAAGTGCTTTGCACCAGTWTCACTACCACAGAGATATTAAACTTAACTTCTTCATGACCCCAGTCTATGAATTATTGTACTGATTTCGGAGGATGGCAGCATGGGGCAGCACCATATTACCTAGGATTCTGTTTCCAGKTTTTTTTCATCATGTAAAGACAGACTAACTGTCTGGAAACGCAAGAAATGCAACAGGTGAGCATGACAGTCCTTGGTTGGAAGCTTTCTAATGATTAGAACTGCAGAGGTCCGTTATTGTTGCTCAGACCCATTTTGAAGCCTTGCCCAACTCTTGGTACGCTCATTATGGCTTTGCACCAGCAGGTGTCTCAGGCCTAAGACATACCCAGATGTGTTACAGACTCAAGGTGTTTTGCCACCCAAAGCCAGCCTCCTACCAAGTACTGCCACTCTAATGTATGTTTCAGAATCGGTGAAGAAAACCACATCCCAATCTAAGGAAGTACTGTAGGGAGCAGAAAGGTAATTTTTAATGGTCAACTAGCTAGCAGCATCTTTTTCCCCTTTCTTTGATTGCCACTGTTTTCTAAAAAAACCCAAAACATAGTATTTAAACTACCGTTTTGCTTGCCATACACTTCCTCTTTTAAACATCTGCAAACTGGAAGAGCCAGTACACTGAGTGACAGAAATCCATATTCTAGCAACCCTTGACTTAGGTGAGTTAAGACCCTATTCCTCTGCATGCTAAAGCAGCTTGATCCTTTATCAACAGGTTTGTTGACAGAGATAAACCAATTTGGATTGCAAGAGACAACTCCTCCATAGCACAAGCTGAGATAAAACTGACCCTCTCCTCCATCACACTCACCACCAATTATCCACTCTCACATTCTGTGCAGCTTCAACAAAAYGGTAATAACTTGTTTGTACCTTAATAACCAGCATGTCTATCACCCGTGGATCTGTAACATGGGCATTCTTCACGAACATCTCCCGCACCTTGTTACGCCCCTGTTTCACCGTGATGTCCAGCTGGTATAGGTGTACTAGGAAAAACAGAACACCCACCGAAGTCATCTATATTGCTTTTCATTTTTTCCACTGACAATGAGSAACTCAACCCTACAAAACACTACACAGTCATTTGTTCTTGCAATGTCTGCCAGCTTCACCAATACAATTAATTTAAAGCAAATAAACAACGCAACCACGGTACAAGTCCCAGTGCAATTTTATGGAGGCGGRCAATCATGCCACGCATCCCTATTCCGGAAAGTTAAAGCTAGATTTCTCTTCTGTTTAGTTAGGAAAACCAAGTGGCAAGTAAGGCATGAGGAGACCGGGGTTCCCCCTCCCGCGGAGGCAGCCGGGGCAGGGAGGGCAAGGCAAACCCGGCTGCGCCAGGCCGGCGGGCCTGTGCTGCAGCGGGGAGCGGCCGAGCGCCCACAGCCCCGCAGCCGCTGTAAGGCCCCGAACAACCGCGTTCACCTGCCCCACCCGCAGCAGGCCAGGGCGGGGAAAAGGCCGCGGCGGAAGCCGGGGCAGGGCAGTGACGGGGTGAGACAGGACCCCGCACACCCGGGGGTAACCGGCACCCCACGACGGGCCCTTTAAGAGCCCAACGGCTGCGGGGTGGCCGTTACGACCTTGAGCTCGCGCTCCCGCCCGCGCATGCGTGGTCGGCTCCGCACCCCTCACCCGCGTTGGGCACCTCGCGGTACCAGGCCCGGTACAGCTCCCTCACGCGCCGCTTCGCCTCGCCCAGGTCCCGGCTGAAGATCGGCTTCACCGCGGCAGACACCGCTCCTTTGCCCGCCACCGCCATCTTGCTGCAGCCGCAGCGACTCCCCCGCGCGCTGCGTCCCGCCCCTTCCCCGCCGCCGGTGGGAACGCGCACGGGCACTGCGACYCTCTATTGGCCGGCCGCGCTGCCACTCTAGCCTTTTGGGCCTGGCAAATAGCGGCGGCCTCCCACCTGATTGGTCGGGAGAAGCGCCAGTCACCGCTGGCTGCGGGGAGGAGGACCTGAGCGGGTGGGCGGGGCCGTGATGTGCCCAGCCTCCCGGGGCGGTTGGGCTTGCACCGCCCCTCACGGCCTGCGCCGGCGGGAGGGGCCAGGCCCGGGGGCGGTGGGGGAGCCGGGGGGCCCGGAGGAGGGCGGGAGGCGAAGGGAAAGCCGACCAAGGGGAGGGGGGCAGGGGGTCGGTACGAGGAGGGGCGGGTTTCGTCTCGCAAGGCTCACCGAGGCGTGGCCTTCGAGGTGCCGCGGCCTCACGGCAGCCTCCCTGGGTGAGGGGACTGCGAGCGGGGAAGGCGCCGCGGGTACCGCAGGCCCCCGGTGAGCGCACCCTCCCGCCCCCCGTCCCGTCCCGTCCGCCGCGGAGTCACCTGCCGGTGCAGGCCCCGAGGCGATGGGTGAYGGGAGGCAGCAGGACGCCTCTCAGCAGGGGCCCCGTTCTCCTACACGTGCTGTGACAGCGCCTGCCCCCAGCACCAGCTGGTTGGCTTTTACCGCCGTTTTTGGCTTGGAGATGCTTTCCCCTTCCCGATTATCAGTGCTAGATCTGTATTTTGCAATGATGTATTTGTTCCCTTTTGCCTACAAAGTGCTACACCAGCTGATGTTTGCATATGCAGATTGACTTTATTTCAGTGCGTTCTTGCATGCTAAAAAGACTGTCCCTGCTCCAGGTATACCCACACTTTGTATCCAAATACATGATTGCAAGAATCATTTCTCTTTAAAGTTTAGTTCACCGACAGCTGCTTTTTAAAAACACTTATGCGTGTGCTGGTAACTATAAACCCAAGCACGTTCAGTTCAGTGTCATTGAACCAATCAGAAAAGTAACACTGAAAAGATCCTGAAAGAAACTGGTGGGGTGATGGCTGTAAGGAGAGAATTGTCAAATATCTGAGGCAGGTCTGTGAGACAAAGAGGAGGGGTGAGAAAGAAGACTTTTCATATCACTTTTATTCTTTCAGATTATTTTGTAGACGAAAAGCATAAACGTGCAGTTCCTGCTGAAGTGAAAATCTTAACCGGTATTAATAAGTATTTGCATAATTCAGTAGCTTTCATAGCTTCCAAAATTACTATTAGAAAGATAGATATGAATGTGTACACACACATGCACTCAGTTTCAGAGATTTTTTTTTTAGTTGTGATTATGCGTAGAAATTCCTTTATGCTATGGTCTTTTCAGCCACGTGGTTAAAAGGTAGTTACTACTAATCTAAACATCAACATATCTTAACACCTTGCAAAACAATTTGTCAGGAATATTGCTGGAAGAAAGAGAAAGGTAGCTCTGAAATCTACAGCTGTACTGTTTCAAACAGCATAACTTCACCCCTTTGTGAGTTCCAAACCTGCCCAAGAGCTGACTTTATGTAATGCTGAAAAAAGCAGTTTTCAGGAACTATTTAGATAGGAGAGGGTAAATCTAGACACCAGGATTCCTCTTAAAATATATTTATAGGAATTTCTGTATTTCACAAATGACCTGCTTCTGTGGCTGAAACACCATACGGATTATTTGTGTACTCCTTCTTGGTATTTACTCCTACCGGAGGCATAGTGTGACATAAGGGTTGTCAGGCATTTCTCTGGATTAAAACTAACTTTCTTTGGGGCTATAAATGAAGGCAATGCAATACGTGTGTAATAGACAGGAGTATGCAATAAACGGGAAGGAATGAAGGGGATATGTATTTATTGGATGGTAAGATTTTTCAGGAGCACTGCTCTGAAACTGCATTTGAATGTCACCTTGTTGTCGGAGTTGAAGCTCTCTCCCTGCCCACCAGCAGCACATGCCAAATCAGCTGATGGGCCGTGGATTGTTTTTGCAGGAACCGAGCCAGAGCTGGACTCCCCTGAGCACCAGGCAGAAGCACCTGCTGCTGTGGGACGGCACCGCATGGGAGGCAGAGCGTGCCTGGGTAAGCAGTGGGGCTAACAAGGAAGGGAGCGGGCCAGGAGTACCTTACAGATTTTTCCAAGTTTTTTTGCTCCTGGAATTGGCAAGACCCCAGGGTTGTCTTTTACCCAGGATACCCTTGTATTTCAGTAAACTAATTCAGGACTAATAATTCTTTCATTAGCTGTGTGCTCAGTGAACTGCTTCTGCAACCAATGAGAGCCCGAAGTACAGCAGAGCTGGCTGATTAGGCATGTATGTACTTGCAAACTTGATCGTCATTTGTAACTTGCTATGGCTGTCTGATTCAAGATCCAGGACTGGAATTAAGCTAAACTATATATTGGGCCAGATCCTTACTTTACACAGCTGGGGACATCTGCACAGACTTGAGAGGTCTTGAGTGGAACCTGGCATGATCCTGCCTAGACCTGCAACATTTCTGACAGAGTTTGCATTGGTGGTGGTCTCTGAGTGAGAGTGGTGTGCACTTATCTTGGGACAGCTCGCACCTGGTATGGGTGTGGGGAGCTTGTGAGGGCAAAGTGACCATCCTCCCGTGGCCTGGGCTGGTCCTCGGGGAGCACAAACGTGAATTTCTGCAGGAGAGTGGTAAAGAAAATAAAGAGCTCCATCCTGGCCAGCTGTTCCCCCAGGCAGGCACGGCGACCTGCAAGAGAGGGAGTAGAAAGTGTCTGTGAAAGAGGACCTTAAACCACGCTGGAATCACTGCAGGAGGAGCAGATCACCCCTCCTGCTGTGCCTCTGACTTGCAGCTGGATCCTCCCCTCAGATTTACCTGCTGAGAAAGGCAGGAAGGCCTCTGGTTTCACAAACTGCCCATTGGCATCCAGGAAGTGTTCAGGGTAAAACTCATTTGGCTTCTCCCAGACTGCCTCATCCTTCAGCACGGAAGACAAGTTGGTGATGACTGTCGTCCCCTGCACTCCTCAACAAGAGGAAACAACTTAGGTGAGAACAGCAGCATTATCTTGGCACAACGGATCAGTGCTGGTCCCTCTTTGGTCCATGTCTCCCATCTAATAGCAACCATCGTTCGGTGCTTCAGAGTAACGCACCGATCTCCTCTTCTGTATCTTATTTAAAACAGAGGTAAAGCAGGGCACTTTTCCAATGATATACGGTGCCTGCCCTATGCTCTGAAGCATCTGAACTTTTGCAGTTTGTGTCCTTACAAAGGCCATTGCATGCAAATGCCAATTTCATGGTTACACAATGGAAACAGCCTCTGCTTCTCAGACCCTCCTGGACTTGTTTTATAGCTGGAGARAAAAAGCTGACTGACAGACTTCAAAGCCCAACTTTTGCAGGGGCCATAGGAAATTGCAAATCTTTCATGTTTCACATGTCAGTGTTCTAAGCTAGAGGAGATATTGCAAGGCTAAAGAAAAATCCCAGGCTTGCATTGCTACCAGTGCTGCCAGGGCAGCTGCCTGTCACAATGGCAGTGGACTGAATGCCAGTGGCATTTGAATAGCTTCAGAGATTAGAGTTTTACCTACTACCATCTTAGGAAAGCCAGTAAGCTGGTGTCGTGTGCCTCCAGAGAGCCCATTAGGCTCCATTACTTTCTCCTTCCAACACAGGCAGTGGATGTCACAGCTCATTGAGTGCAAACCTTTGCACTGAGCTGCCACTGCAGTGATAACCATAACCCACATAACCAGCACAAACCTAGAGCACAAATGTGACCGTCTGCCTGGTCTTAGCATTTCAAAATATCCTACTTCAGTGCTCGCCAGTGACTGTGATTTGGGGCTGGAAGTGCAATGCTGCAGAGTTGCGTGGGGTCACCCACACCCCAGGCCTGGCGTCTGCACAGGAAGAGGATGCTGCATTGCCTATCTGGCCACGGTCACCTTGGGAATGAAGAAGCCTTGCAACTCGGTGTCCCGGTATGTCATGTGAGGTAGTCCAATAGGAATGACATCCCCGTAGCGTTGCACTTCATGGATCACAGCATTGGTATAGGGCATGCTCACTTGGTCCTCCATGGTGGGTGATCTCTCTCTGCCAATCACCTTATCAATCTCTGCTTGGACCTTACCTGAAAGCAGCACAGCTAAGGAATTAGAGCGTCCTTAGATAAGCAGAAGGGGCTGGTACAAGCTGTAGGAAAGCCAGTGGCATGAGATCAGTAGACACTGGGTGAGAGCAGGACAAGCAATTAGAGAAAGGAACAGGAACTAGAGGGGAATGCATTTGTTTTCAGTTGCTCAGAGCCATCTGGATTCTTTGTGCACAGTGTCTTTAATAAAGGTCTTGTCACGCGACATGTTACCTTACCTTACTATGTCGCTGAAAGGGTACCTGGCCATGCAGCATTAGAGAATTAAAACAGATTAGGTTCTATTCCAAATATAGGAAGGTGGGTACTCTGGCCACTGGAAGTCCCCAAGTAGCCTTCAAAATGAAGAAGAGAGCGAACTTGCCCTTCCAACTCCACTCTTTTCATCAGGGCTTCCCCCTGGCACTGGGCCCTGCCAGAACAGCTATGTTTGGGACATGTTTCTCCTGGTTTCTGCTAGACCAACAATCACCAAAGCTGTTCCTCATTGCAGAATCCCCAAACCATGGAGAGCAGATGTTC
This sequence comes from Phoebastria nigripes, assembly GCA_035582835.1. Lineage (NCBI taxonomy): Eukaryota > Metazoa > Chordata > Aves > Procellariiformes > Diomedeidae > Phoebastria > Phoebastria nigripes. The sequence goes on from JAYKAV010002777.1 coordinate 2,656,135, forward strand.
AGTCTCCTCGCAGAAAAATGAGGGTTGAAGGGAACACGCCACACCTCTCTCAGCCTGTGCTCTCACTTACTCTGTACTTCTGGGTGGAGAAGCATGTACAGAAATGCCCACCGGAGAGTGGTGGAGGTGGTCTCAGAACCAGCTCCAAACAAGTCTGCGGTCACCAGACGAAGGTTGTTATAGTTGAAACCGCTCTCTTCAGCCTCCTTACCCTGTGGAGAGCAAACAAGTGGGTGATTGGAGCTGGGGTACTTGCTGGGCGAGAAGACCATTGTTCCAGAGAAGTACTGAGAAGTGCTAGATCCATTTTTGCTGACCAAGAAGTTCATTGGGAGAGTAGAGCACAACACAGGCAACGGTCTGTGTATGACTGATGTACTTCGGTAACCCTGTTACCTCCTGTATTTGAAGGTCATCAGTCAGCTCCCGTATCCTGAGAGATGAACGCTACACCTGCCTTCAGGACAGAAGTGAACGCCTTGTGCTCTCCACTCAAGCAGACAGCAGGCCCCTGCCACTTGCCGTAACATCCTCCCCCAGAGGAGGTTGAACACAGTTATTCAGGTTTGATCAGATCATAAAACCCACGCAGTAGAGAGAAGGCTGCATTGATGTGCAAATGCAAAATTAACAGTATTTTGAGGGGGTTATCTATAGCTATGCATTGCAGATTCTTGCTGCTTCTGCCCTGTTATTTCTTACAATCAAAAAAAAAAAAGATCAGGGTATCATTGCTGCCTATTAAGTCTGCAACACCAATTTCAGCAAAACTGGTCTCTCATCCAGATGCTAATTGAGCTCAAATTTGTTAGCATATGAGATATGACAAGCTCTCTGCATGAGTTCATCTACTTGTCTTTTCTAATCCTCTTTATACTTCCCTTTCCTAGGGACTAGCTTCTGTTAAGTTATTCTGTATATTTTGATGCTGTTGTAATATGGATAGAAATTAATAAGGCATTTAAGACTCAACTGTTATTCCAATAAAAGATCTCTGGCAAGGGAGCTATGGGGCTGACCTGACCAAAGTTAACCCAGTAGAGGGATTTATCAGACTGGCTTATCAGGGGACCTTAGTGAACAGAAGAGAGATGTGACAAGAGGCAACATGGTCAGGCTCACATCCACCCCCAAATAGTACTGCTCAGTGCAGAGTAATGTAGGTCAYGTTGGTCTGCCTGTGCAAGCTGGGGGGGCTAATGCATGGACTGGAGGTGCCCRGCGCCCACAGCAGAGCAGGGTTTCTTATGCAGAGCAGCAATCCAGCCTGAGGACTTGGATGGCGGAAGCAATTTGCAGGCAGAATTTGCTACTACTGCTCATCTGGCACTTGAAATTTAGTGAATCCATGTGCAGAAACATATGGTGGATCGATGGGCTGATGCAAGTACCTTTGATTTTATACTGACTTCATGCCTGACTGAATCAAAGGAAAGACTCCTTTTAATTTCAGTGAGGTTCAGATTTAGGCCTTCATCTGATCTGTAGGGAACTAGTTCTTAGCAAGCAATTCAAAGACACACATCCCAAAGGAGATGCTGTCTTTCCAAGTCACAACTTGGTTTAAAGGCAGGCTGCAGACCGGGCAATGGTACCAAAAAGCCAGTCTGTTGCTGCTGTTTTGTAGCTGATTTTGAGACATCAGTCACTGAAGCACAGACAAACCCAGAATTTTCCATGTTGACTTTTCCCCTGGCACAAACTTAGAAATATTAGTGACTTCTCAATTATTGCCTTTTAAATGCCTTCAAAATAGTGTAGGCTGGGAAAAAAAGGAGCTGCTGGATACTGAGGGGAAACAGAAGGTAGCGAACAGGGACAAGAACCTCAGCAGATAATATGGTCTCTTAAGACAATAAAGGAAGGCACAGCATGAAGAAGTTAACACCTTTCTTCTCAAGATACAACATATTTATGGAATTAAAAGTAGGAAATTAGTTAGTAAGGGGTTTTATACAGCTTTATGAAGAAAGTCAGCTTCTATCAACAAGCTTAAACAGGCAGAGGAATTGCCCCTGGACCCTGAAGTTCTGCTGGTGTCACCCTACCTTCTCCATTTCCTTTAAAAATGCATCAGTGAAATCTCGGATGTAAGCAGGGTTCCAGGTCTCCATGTGCTTATCTATGAGCATGTCTATGAAGTCCATGTACGCCTTTTGCCCTTGAAAGACTTTCTGTGGCACTCCAGGGATGCGCAACAAAATGGGCACCTCATTAAGAAACTGGGATGTCAGAACCAGAGAGAGAGAGAGAAGATATTATGTGATGCAAAAAGAAAAATAATGAAAACACAATGCTCTCAAGCAACAGAGGGCAGCTTCTTAAAGAACATGTTACGCTCTTGGTTTACCAGATGCAGGAATCCAGCTTCTTCATTCAAGGAGTTTTCAAACAAATGTAACAGCTTCTTGAATGTCTCCTCACCATAGTCAAAACGCTCTCCATAGATGGTGGTGCAGATCACGTTGCAGACTGCATTATTTACAAGAAAACGTAAATCGAAAGGACGACCTAAAAATGGAAATGGAGACCCAGCAATGAAGCTAAGCAACACCAAGCTGTTGGACCTCCGCTGTCAGCAATGAGAATACACAAATGCCTCCTTRATGCCTTCAAGAGAAGAAGCCCCCAAACCACTCAAAGTACAAATGCATCATACTAGGAAGTGAAGATCTTCTTATCTCCTACTACTATTTGGTTGATCCTTGTTTAAAGGAGAAAACTCCCAAGAAAAGCTGAGTTGCAGGGTTGTTCTGTGACTTGACAGATAACACTTTGCTTTGTGTCTAGATGACAGGCAATGTGCTGTGAAAACTCTCAGCTGCGCTTTTACTGCATGTGATAATATCAATATGTTCCATTAAACTTCATAAAGGTAATAGTTACCCAGGTCTGGGAATAAATATATTTTACCTCTTTATTTCTATTTATTTCCTTTTTGTTTCCTGTTTCAAATGGATTAGTGTTACAGTAGCCCCACTGTGTAAAGTAGAAGTGGCTTCAAGGTAGAGCAGGGTCACTAATGCATATAGACTAGAAACACTGCATTTGCTTAGGAAGAGAGCACTGTATGCAAAGGAGAGTGGCTGTAGTATTACTTCTCTCTCTGCATCACTGTATTGCCTTTTTCTATGATTTCCCCATCCTTCTGGATGTGACAAACCTTCTTCAGAATTGACTGCAGAGCACAGAAATCCCGCTTCCTCTGTCACTCGCTCCTCCAAGGATTTCTTTCCCATCCCAAAGTTCCTCAAGGTAGAGAGCGTGAATTTCCTTAGCTCCTTCCAGACGTGCCCATATCTTGCTACAACAATCCCTGGAATTACGGATGAGCAAGAAATGTCAGGAGCTCTGACCCATACATCAAGCAAAGTTCGCTAGAGAATAGCAAATGTCAGTTTGGAGGTACAGGTCTGTGTGGATAGACGAAAGAGTCTAATCTTGTACAGCTTGTTCATACAGCAATTCTAAAAATGGATTACTGCACCTTCTAATGCATGTGTATGGCTAGCAAAGGTGGAGGGGGGATTCAATGAGAGCAACAAGTGCTGCTAAGGATAAAAGAATCACCCTCCCAAACCATTTGGCATTGCACCCTTGGCTTGTGTGAACCGGGTAGCAGCTTGTGCTCCCACACAGGAGCTGAGGATGAGAGATGTGGGCTGGATGCTGGATAATACTCTGTCTTGGAAGAAAGTTACCGTTTTTTTGTGACGACAACAACATGCACATAGTGTGTGAGCATAAGCACTGGGTGTCAGGAGCTACCAACGCTGGCAGGGAAGTTGTACCACTGATAGTGTCCTAACACTACTGAAGAGGTGTGTGCTAGCACCTGGAGCTGTACTACAACCACTAAGGGGAGCCCCCTTTTCATCAAATCTGATTTTGTCACCATCAAAGGGTGGCAGACATACGAGGAGATTAACCAGAGGGACATGAGAAGGTGGCACCATACTGAGAAAATCTTCCATCTACCCACCATCTACCCAGTCCTCCTTGTGCTAGTGCCAGCGGGGAACATCCATTTCCAAGGGACTTGCCTTCAGATTTATTTCCGTAGCCCAGATGTTCATATACTGGAAAGTATGGCCGGTCAGCAAAGTCCTCTGATCTGTGGACCAGGGCTTCCTTCACTGTTTTATACCCATTCAGTACTACCAGGTTGGTCCAGCAGTTCTGGAGACTGAAGACGTTCCCAAACTTCTTGTGAAGCTGCCAAGATAAAAAATTACATCCCTGAAAATGAGCTGAATGTAACATTAAAAATATCACCATATCCTTCCTCAGGGCCTTTATTATTTAGTGATTTTTGAGGTGCTTTTATTAGGAGACCTTCAGCTGATCTTTGACCTTTGTCTTTGCAGTGCAACAGCTCAGAGTGGTGCCAAACAGCAGCTGAAGCAGGGATCAATGCTCTGTGAGTGGAAAGATTTAGAATACACCTGTCCTGGCCAAACTGACAGGCGCAGTGACCATTGTGCAAGTATTTTGGATTTTGTCTGACAACACAGGGTCAAGGATCTTTTTGGGGATTTTCAAAGGCTGCACGCCTAACAACGAATTATTTCCTAATACTTGTATTTATTTTGATCTGAAAGACTAGGCAAGTTTTGAGTTAGTCTACTTCTGCTAGAAGGAAATATTGATGATAAGGTGATATGTAATTTTTTTTAATATGCATTTGTTTCTAAAGATCTACCCAGAGACCAGTTCCCAGAAACAAGGTTGGAAGAGGCAATTCCACACTGGAGTTTCAGGTCAACTTTCTCCCTAAAAAGAGTGTACACATCTAGTAAGACTGGTAACTGGCACACATCCTAAATCTGTTGTGATCTATAAGAGACATAATGCTGACAGCAGGATGGCTGCACAGCTAAGCCTGTCAGCCATACACTCATCATGGGAGCTTGCCATGGAGCTAAGTCTCCTCCAGGTAGACAAGCCCTTTGACTGGACATAGACTCCAGGAAGGCAGGTCGAAGCTCCCCTGCTAGTCAGTAACACTGAACAAAGCACTCAGGAGCATGTTGTTGGAAGTCAGTGCAATAGTAGCAATGCCCCACAGACTGTGCTCTGTTTTCTTCTTCTTTTATCTGTCTTCTTTTTTTTTTTTTTTGTTAAAAAGCTAAGTGTCATTTCTGCACATACTTAAGACTGTATTTGCAGTGGGGTTGGAAAGGGAATTAGCACTTCACTGGCACTAGAAATACATCATTAAAAATGATTACTGGTCAAGATTGTGGTTAGCATGACCCTTATGTGATGTGATTTTAAAATGGTAATCTTTTGGATGATATGCAAGCAAATAATACAAATGCTATATTTAGTTTCTCCATTTGGCAGATTTTGGACAGACAGCTGAACAGTGCTGTCCTAGAGAAAAGGCTTTTAGAATTTGCAAACTGAAGCACAAACCCCCCGTGGTTTATCTGCTGCAAGCTGTGATGTGCTTTTCCTTTGAGAAAAGCTAAGCCCTGACTTTGAATAGGAACGCTACCGAGATTTTGGGCATTGCTGCTGGGGCAGATCCTGCCAACTGATCTCTTTCACTGAAACTGCCACATGCCTGTAGGCATGCTTAAGTAACTCACAGAGAAGTCTGCCATTCCTGCAGCCACACCCCCAGCCCACAGATACTTGCTTTTCCTCCCTTGTTCGTACATCTCCCTGTTCCCTTGCCCCCACAGCTGCCCACATGTTAAGTTGGTGGCCAGCTCTACAGCAGAGCAAGCATCACCCATCATTGGGGGCACAACAGGATCTCCCACTGAGATTGGGAGATGGAGGCTGCAAGTGTCTGTGTGTAATTATCTATTTATCTGTATGGGCCAGGTCAGTGTCCTTCGGCGTGACTTGCTTCATCCTGGACTTTGGAGAGGGCATTGGCCTTCGGCTTTGTGCAAAGGCAGATCGTGCCAGGGCGTCCCCACCCGCCCTGGGCCTACGGTCGTGTGAGGGGTGCTTTGTCGCAGGGGCCGGCACTCACCTGGTTAAAGGAGAGGTGGGGGTTTTGGAAGTCAATGTACAGCATGGTCCCAATGAACGGCAGCGACACTGGGCCTGGGGGGTAACGGCTCCACTTCTTCCTGCGCTTCATGAAGTCAAGAAGTAAAAWAAAGACTGTAAGAAAAACTCCCAGTATAGAGATGTTGCTCCAGCAGGATGACAGCTGAGACCCCAGCCACAGGAGCAATGCCATTTTGTAGCCTGTCTACTCCTTGGTCTTCCTCTTTTGACCCAAGACTGTTTCTGCCTCCTTTTGCCTTCTCTTCTCTTCTCTTCTCTTCTCTTCTCTTCTCTTCTCTTCTCTTCTCTTCTCTTCTCTTCTCTTCTCTTCTCTCTTCTCCTTCACTCCTTTCTCCAGGCAGCTGCCCTCTTTTCCTTGCTTTCTCCTCTTCCCCACACTCTCCTTTTCTGTCTCCCAGCTCCTCTCTCCCTGCAGTTGCTGGCCTGTGGATGTGGGACTTGGCTCAAACCCAAAGCTCCTCCTCTGCTCAGCTCAGCCTTGGGGGAGTGGTGATGAGGGTCATCCCTCCTCTTCCTCCTCCTCCTCCTCGTCCTCCTCCTCCTCCAAAGCCAGAGCTCAGAGGCTGCTTTGTCCCTGCCGCTGGTGGCAGCTCCTGCAGTGGTGCCCTCCGTGAGGTCCAGGTGTTTGGGTGCCCTCTCCCACAGCCGAGGTGGGATCGCAGTTCACAACAAGCAATCCAGTCTTGCTGCATTCTCGTGGGGCGATTTTGGAAGAGTTTGTTTAAATCTGTGTTGCCTTTTTTTTTGTACAGACAAGTCAAGGGAGAAGCAGCTCCTAAACAAAAACCATCTGGGTTTCTGTTTGCAAGACTGAGTATTTGTTCCATTGGAGCTTGAGAAAGCTCAGGTCAGGTCAAGTTTTCCCTTACAGAAAGCACTTGTCACAGAAATTAGCCTAAAATGGTGACCTGAGACTTTAAAAATCATTTATGTTTCTGGGAATAAAAATCTTTATCCAACTCCAAATGTCARTCAGCATGATAACCTTGATTTTTGTAGAATACAGCTCAGCTACAAGGGAGAAAGCACATGTATTGCAAGGAGCCTCAAATTTCCAGCCTTTAGGGCAGCAGTAATGCAGAGATGATTATGGAGATAGTCAAACCAGCATTTCCTAAACGAGCACAGCTATGTGCTTCTGGCATCACTGCCATCAGAGATCAATAAAGCTCTCTCTTATGACAGTTAGTTCTAGCTAAAAAGAAGCAGTAAACCCATCACAGTTTGATCTGTGATCTTGGCGTGATCAGAGAAAAGCTCCTAATGGAGCAATTGCTGCAACAGTAATGGAGAGTTCAGACTGCAAAGTGATGCACCTGCAAAGACTGTGCAGTCAGCTCTGGTATGCAGACTGGGCCTCGAAATGCCCCTTGCCCAAAAAGGCACCTAAACGCTCAGTATCTGTGTGCAGAGGTCCCCTCCCTGGAGTCTCTACAGCATGATCCTGCATGTCCCTTGTGAAAGCATCATGACTCAGGGTTCATCTCAAGTATCTGTAAACAAACGTATACAGCATAGGAAACAACCGGGGGAATTACTAGCCCCCACACAACTGCAGAATCATAGAATCATAGAATCATTAAGATTGGAAAAGACCTCTAAGATCGTCGAGTCCAGCYGTCAACCCAACACCACCATGCCCACTAAACCATGTCCCTAAGCGCCTCATCTACATATCTTTTAAATGGTTCCAGGGATGATGACTCAACCACTTCCCTGGGCAGCCTGTTCCAATGCTTAACCACTCTTTCAGTAAAGAAATTTTTCCTAATGTCCAATCTAAACCTGCCCTGGCACAACTTGAGGCCATTTCCTCTCGTCCTATCGCTAGTTGCTTGGGAGAAGAGACCGACATCTACCTCACTCCAACCTCCTTTCAGGTAGTTGTAGAGAGCAATAAGGTCTCCCCTCAGCCTCCTCTTCTYCAGACTAAACARYCCCAGTTCCCTCAGCTGCTCCTCATAAGACTTGCTCTCCAGACTCTTCACCAGCTTCGTTGCCCTYCTCTGGACACGCTCCAGCAACTCAATGTCCTTCTTGTAGTGAGGGGCCCCAAACTGAACACAGTAGTCGAGGTGCAGCCTCACCAGTGCTGAGTACAGGGGGACAATCACTTCCCTACTCCTGCTGGCCACACTATTTCTGATACGGGCCAGGATGCTGTTGGCCTTCTTGGCCACCTGGGCACACTGCCGGCTCATGTTCAGCCGGCTGTCAACCA
>JAYKAV010002777.1:2666180-2741754 GCA_035582835.1 Phoebastria nigripes
CGGGTTGGGTGGTCTATAACAGACTCCCAGCAGGATATCTGCCTTGTTGGCCTTCCCCCTCATCCTTACCCATAAGCACTCGACCTTATCATCACCACAGTCGTTAAGCTCTAGACAATCAAAACACTCCCTAACCTACAGAGCCACCCCACCGCCTCTCCTTCCTCGCCTGTCCCTTCTGAAGAGCTTATAGCCATCCATTGCAGCGCTCCAATCACGAGAGTCACCCCACCATGTTTCTGTGATGGCGACTAAGTCATAGCTATCCYGCTGCACAATGGCTTCCAGCTCCTCCTGTTTGCTGCCCATGCTGCGTGCATTGGTGTAGATGCACTTGAGCGGGGCTATCGCTTTTGCCCCCAACAGTGGCRTGCCACCCCTACACTCATCTCTAGTGAGCCTGGTTTTATCCCCTTCCCCCTTCGGACCTAGTTTAAAGCCCTCTCGATGAGCCCCGCCAACTCATGAGTGAGAATCCTTTTCCCCCTGTGAGACAGCTGAACTCCATCTGTCACCAGCAGGCCCGATGCCGTGTAAAACTCCCCATGATCAAAAAAGCCAAGATTCCACCGATAGCACTATGATTTCTTTTGGATTACAGAGGCATGGTGGGATAGTTCACATGACTGGAGAGCTGCCACAGRTGGACATAGGCTTTTCAGGAAAGACAGGCTGGAAAGGGTGAGGAGTGTTTGTTCTTTATGCAGAAGAGTGCCCAGAGCTTTGCCATGGGATAGGTGCTGAGCCAGGCGAGTGCTTCTGGGCAAGGAGAAGGCGGCAAAGCAACACGGGCAATGTTGTGCTAGGCACTCATTATAGACTAGCTGATCAAGGAGAGCAAGTCAATGGAACGATCTCACACAATTACAGGCCTTAGGACTCGTGGGTGTACTTTAACTGGAAGGGCTATATGATTGGGCACAATCCAGGTGGTTTCTGGAGTGTGCTGAAGACAATTTCTTGACACAGGTGATTGATGAGACAACTAGGAGAGATGCTCTGGTTTTGCTATTCAGAAACAAGGAAGAATTGGTCCAGGACATGATGGTCAAGGGTAAGTTTGCCTGCAGCTACCATGAGACGGTAGAATATTAAATCCTGCAAGAAGTCAGCAGGACAAATAGCATTACTGTCCTTGCCTTCAGGAGGGCAGATTTCACCTCGTTCAGGGATCTGCTTGGCAGGATCCCAAAGGGAGATGTCCCGGAGAGCAAAGGGGCCCAGGAGAGCTGGTTGTTCTTCAAGGGCAGCCTCAAAGCATGAGAGCCGTGCATGTCATTTATTACCTGGACTTTGGCAAAGCCCTTGACACCATCTCCCACAGTATCCTTTTGTGGATTCATTCAGTGCACAGGATAGATGATGATCATTTACTAATCCTGTTTTAATTATAGTATTTGGCTTCAAAGCCTATTTTGCCACCTGCTGTTCGCACCCTGCCCAGAAGAGTGTTTCAGTTGGGCTCTTCCACAGTGGTCATCAGTGACTGCGTGGGTTCAGAGCAGGCAGTCTTTTGTACTCACAGCATCCCTCCGAGGTGCCACCAATGGAGAAAATGGAAACATAAGTCCAAATGACCTTCTAAGTGTTGGTACCTAATAGGAAAAGCCTAGAAGCTGGGTCTGACGGCTCCTGACTGTCACACACAGCTGTCCAGGACCCGTGCCTAGCTCCCAGCTGGAGATGCAAGCAGCTTCTGCAGATCTTCCAGCAGGATCACAAGTTCGGCACCCCAGACACGAAGGTCACAGATTAGTGCCTGTTTATGAAAACTGCTGTTTCAGTAATTACCCAGCATCACATACTCATTCCTCCGCAGAGGTGCGGTGAAAATCTTTCAATGGCCAAAGAAACACTCTTCCTTCTCTCCCTCTTTGCTTCAATACTGGAGCCAGCCAGGAAGCACTGGTCACGTAATATGAATATTTCCTTGAGCTTTCAGAAGTGTTTTCATCCAAATCCCAGCAGGCTGTCTGCTTTGCCCCTAACACCATTAGATGGATCCAAACCTCAGCAATGTTTCGTTCTGGAGGAGCAAAGCCTCTTGCAACAGCACAAATGGTCAGATTGAAGCCTGCAGCTCTCATTCCCTGGCTGTCCATCTCCCAGGCTACAGCAGAGCTAGGGCTGGTGGAGACACCAGAAACTTTTCTTCTTCGGTGGCCTCTTCTGAGCCCAGAAAACATGGTCTCCCACCCAGTCCTAGACTTTTTTGTCCTTCACCTCCTTTTTTCAGCCCACCATCTATCTTTTGCCTGTTTTACCTTCACTCAGGCGGCCTCTCCTCCTGACCGTTTCAGTGCTGGAAGGGGGCAAGGGGATCGTGGAGGAGACCAGCTTCACACTTGTCATTCACCCTTGCCAGCCTCCGGCAGCCAGCAATAACCACCACCTGCTCCGTTCAGGCATCTCTTGGGAATTTTAGCTGAAAAACTGAGAACTCTATCAAGCGCACGCAAACCGGGTTTTCAAGTGCTTGTAACGTGGCCAAGTTTGAGCACAGTTTTAGAGAGCTGGTGCAATGTGTCTTCCTAACAGAAAGCTGCCTCCTGCCAAATTTTGCGTGTAATGCTTCAAAGCGTTAAACTGAGAAAGGAAAATATCACCAGAAATTTTTCTAATGGGTTAGGAGAAGGTCAGATAAACAATGGATTTCTAAGAATGATGTCAGCCATTAGAAAGGGATTAAAAAATTTTTGGCTGAATGTTCCCAAACAAATTTAGCCTGAGGCACAACCCCAACTCAGGAAATTTTAGTCTCAGCCAGTTCATTGTGACTTTCTTGGCCTTCAGATGGAGTTTTATACATTGGAAGTACTTCTACAGCCTTAAGATGGACTGTGCTAACAGCTTGTTCATAATAAAGCAGTCAGCAGAACTGAAATAGCCAAGTCTTTTCATAGTTACTGTTACTATGACTTACTGCCAGCCTTCCCACATTGCAAAGAAATCTGTTCTTCAGGCTTTTCTTTTTTAAATTTCCGGTGGCTTCCTTCTCTTTTTCCTATCAATCACAGCAGCTCACCTATCCCCAAAGCAAGTCTTAGTCGGACTTGGCTTCTTTCACTCACCCCACCCCACCCCGATACACGTCCCTTGCTCTTGAAGAGCCACAACTCTGAACTTGATACGGAAAGTGAGGCAGGGCTTGGGCCTCATTTTTCACCCCAGAGAGACAACTTTACGCTGGTGCTGTAAGATGTCGAGGAGTCAGGTCCAGCGACTGCTGCGAACAGCTTGGCAACGTGAGCTGTGTAGTCACTGCAGGCATCAGCATCCGGATGAATAAAGCGGCCGCTGAGATGAAGTTTGCTTTCTGAAACAAGTTACCCCCAGACAAGTCTCAGATACTAAAGGCAAACTGAAATAAGAGCAGAATAGCTTTATCTTGACTTGATACTTCACATAGCTTGAGATGATATCGAACTGATCTTGCACACACACATAACACTGCCCAGTAAGGGTTTTGCCAGTTCAGCAAATGACTAGACCATGGTAGTTATGGGCCCTGACCCCGGTATCCTCGTCATGTTAACTGCGGTTAAAGCAGAAATCAAAACAAGCTGGCTCGGTTTTAACTAGGCTAATTGCCGAATTCAAGTTCAGATTCTCCTACAGGCCTTAATTCCTCAGGCTAAGACGTTCCCACCGTTACTTTAACCTGAGTTTGCCAAACGGAGCTCAGCATGTACAATTTCTAACCCCAGGACGGAGAGGTAATGAATCAAAGTGCTGCTTTCCATGGGTCGTGGTACAAGCACTGGTCTAAAATGCCTCCTGAAGATACCATTAAACCTCTGTGATGTGGCCGAGCTCTGGGAAGACGCCTGCTCGTTCAGAAAATGACTGGCAGCAGTTGCCTTGACTCACACTCTCCTGTGAAACTGTCAGAAAAATATGGCTTACGCCCCCGATACCATAGGTTGTTGATTTGTCTCAGCTGCTGGTTTTGGTTTCTTGTTCTTTAAGCTTCTTGAGAGCTGTGAATATGTTGCTTTTCTTTTCATTTTTGGTTTAGTACTGATACCGTGGGGTTTTTCTTTGCTGTAATGGGAGCATCCAGGGGAATTTTGGACAGAGGTACTGGCTAAAATCGTGGTGGGTTTGGTTCTTTTTTTCCCCCATAAGAGATGCATTTAAATCCATACGGGGAAACTCATCCTGCTTTCCTGAAGTGTGAGATCAGTGAGACACCTTTGAAAATAATGAGGTGATTAAATCCAGGTTTGGAAGCCAAAGAGACAAAAGCATCTTGGTGTAGTTTCTGCCATTGATTTGCCCTGTGAGTTAGAGGCAAGCACTCAGCTGGCTGCTAGCTCAGTTTCCTCGCTTGTAAAATGTGTTTAAAGGGGCTATTTACCCGGTTGTGATAAAGCATCTACAAATCTAGGTGCAAAGTACATTAATGAGGACTGATACTGTAATTATTACATAGCAAAGAGGCAGGTTGCCAAAGATTTCAGAATAGAGGTTAGAAAAGATAAAAAGTTAATTTGAAGACTCGCTCCTGTTCCAGGAAACATCTAACTCTGATCTTTTTCTTCTGGCAGAGGGAGTATTTCACAGGGAGCATTTTGCTGCTGTTTCTGTGTGTTGGAAGGATAGCGGGGGATGCTGTTTTTTCATAGTTATGTACTCAATTCAGTTATTTATGAATCAAAATAAAAAGGGAAGCTAATCTGGCTAAAAAGAGAATTGCATTTTTCTCCTGTGCTTATGGCACTTGGGAGCAGACAGAATAACCTTGGGTGATGCTGTCTCCTAGTAGATAAGTCAGATTTCAGGTTTCAGTGATAATTCTCTCTCTTTTCACTCCAAGCTCATTAGCCTGTTTCTGATGGCTCCTGAACATCCCTGGCTTCCCAGGAAAGCATTCAGAGCTGCGTGTGCTCAGCACATCTCAGAAAGAAGAGATGAAGAGAGGCATTACTTCTAAAACATACTTGCTGTTACAATTTCCTTAGAGCCAGTAAAGGTACAAATGACTATCTCTGTTCACATCATCTTCCTCCCGGCTTGGTGGCTGTGATTGCTCCAATGGTGAGAGTAAAAATATTCTTGTTCTGGTAAAGTGGCGCATTTTCTACTTCGTCCGTTTAAGCGTGTGCTCCGAGTGATGCCACAGCAGTTATTTTGGTACATGCTGTTAGCTCCTGCCTCATTTAAGTTACGCAGCCATTTTCAACATTGTAAGCACGTGCTGTCGCTCAGCTCAGGATCCCTCTTCTCCCCTCATGCCGCCACATTTGCACAGCTGTTTTGTATAGAGAAGCTTGTGTTAGCTGACCTGTCACTGTATGATAAGGTGTGCAGACATTAGCCTCTCAAACATGGTCTTTTTGTGTGTTTGCCTTAGGCTAGGTCTGGTAGTTACAGCGGATCCCACAGAAACAGTAGAGCCGTACCTAGCTTGGGGCCCTGCTGCGTTGGTCTTTACAGAGGGATGATAGCAGGTGTCTGCTCCCCAGGACTTAAACTAAGACTAAACTGCAGGGGAACTAAAACGCAGGACATCAAACACAAGTAAACGCCTGAGCGAACCGAGCCCAGTCACTTTTGCCAGTCTGGGCTCAGACTGCCAATGCGAGGGGTGCAGACCACCCTCCGTGGCACTAGCAAAAGTTGCAGGCAGAAGTGACACTGCGATTTTTCCCAGGTTTAAAGGACAGTGAATGCAGGCTCAGTGCATTTGCATGAACTTGGATGTTTGCTATAGCTATTTATTAACCTTACATAGCACCAAGTACAGGCATTCGCTGCTGCGTGGCTGGGCGTGCGCCTTGCCAGCGGTGGAAAGTACCTGCAGGTCGGGCACGTCATGGGCACATGTGAGTCGCATGGCAGGGACAGCGTTGGGGAGGTGGTTCCCACTGCCACAGTAAAAGCGACGTGAGCCCAGCTGGCACCCCGTGGGGGGTCCCGACCGGAGAGTTTTCCATCCCTGCAACGGGCTGACAGCAAGCTGCCGAGGAATCCTCCTCCAACCACTTAAAAACCACATGGCTTCTCCTGGCAATCTGCAAAAACCAAAAGACACCTCTGGCTTTGCTCACTAACAAACCGGCAAAAATCCCAACAATCTCAATGCTCCTGTCTTGCTCCCAGACACCTGAGGAGCTTCAAGGTGCAGGAATTAATGATAAGATAGAGGAAAAAATAGTGACTGATAGAGAAATCCAAGGAGAGAAGGGAAACAATGGGAAAGACAGCACGGTCTGGAGAGCAGACTGTCACTGGCAAAGGCACGTGTACTGGCAGGCCAGGCTTAACTGCAGGAGAAAATGTGACTGCTGCTCACTGGGTACAAATTGATGATTGTTCTGTCAAGCAATTCATGATCTCCTGAATTCTGCCCTTTGTTCAGCAGTCCATTAAGGCAGCAGAAGATGATGAGCTGAAGAACTTACAGTCATTCTATTAGGAAACTATAAATAACTTTAACAGCAAAAAAAAAAAAAAAGTGCATTTGTCCCAGCACTTTTTGCCCAAATGATTATTAATCCACTTAAAATGAAAATACTCAAACATACAATTTTGATGATCTAAAACCTCTGTTAATCATTTCTGAGAGCATAGTGTGCTTGTCGTTAGAGCACAGAGTTTATTATTTTGCTATTTTCATGAATAACGCAGTGTCTAGCTCTCTTTAGCAATTTTTCATGGTTTTATCTGCACTTTTTCTGTCAGTATAAACAATGGCTTGAATACAAGTCAGTGTTTAGAAGTTTTTATCAGTGTGCTGGAAACAGAAGATTGTTGTGTGTTACTATGACAGAGAAACAGGTTGTTTATGTTTCTGTGTGATGCTCCTAATGATAGTTTATGCTTYGCAAATCCGAATGTGCATTGGAAATCAGAATGTATATTTTATATTTTATGAATAGGAAACCCACAAATAACTGTTTTGGTTTGAAACATTGGCTCAGTCTTGCTCACAGTTTGATTAATACCAGTGGGAGCATATGGAGTGAAGTAGAAGTTAGAAATGATGAAAATGCAGGCAAGATCTTACTACGGAGTGTTTAGCTAGTCGGTTACCTTTGGTACTCCATCCCAAATGATCTGTAGGTTACTTTTGCCAATAGTAGTTGCTACATTCTCATAGCAACTGTACATAACAAGCTTATTTTTCTGTGTTCGTTTTTCTATTATTTTCTACAGCTATGTAATTGTGGTTTTGCATTAACAAAAATTGCATCAACAAAAATACCCCCACTCTTTTACCCAGGAGGTATCCATAAGCAGTGATCTTTCCATGGGAAGGAAGAAGGACCAGAGGTGGTGGCTGCAAGGAAAACTGGAAAGGAAAGTATTTTCTCTGTGTTTTTAAGGTGGCCAAAAGACTGAATGGATGCCTAAAGACATGAGGCTGCCATGCTGCGGGTCATGAGTGGGAGAGAAATGACATGGGAGGCATCTGGGTCTCCAGTGGACTGACCCTGCTCCCCTCCTCCCAACGGCAAAACACCGAGCTCCTTGACATAAATGACACCTCCTCACCTGCAGAGAAGCAGCAGCTTCCTAAACCTGCTGGTTCCCAGGGCCCACGGGGACGGCTGCGTGGCCGCGTGCTCCCAGCTCGGAGCAAGGCGTCACTGAGCACCAGCAATGTGCAGGCTCTTGCTGAGCTAGCTGGGAAAAATGAATGTTTTTGAGATAATGACACTTTAAAAAAATATTGGGTTGCTTAAAAAAATGAAAACTTGGACATTTTGAAAGCCATGCCACACATGGAGATGACAAACCTTAGTCCTCCTATATACTGAATACAAGCACTATGTGTGTGAATTAACACCTTGCTGCAGTGCCCTTCTGATTTGTGTTACTTCAGGATAAGACATATTGATTCATATCCAGAAAGAGGGAAGGGCCTAAGACAAATCCTTAATTACTTTATACTCTTTATTGCCTATTTCCAAAGTCCAAAGCTTTTTGATTTGTCTTCACTGTGTTTTGAACTAAGGCCTTAGTCTGGGATAGTCTTTGTATTCAGGATTAAAAATTCAACAACTATTTCTAATGTTACCTGTTTTCCTGTGCAAGTCGTATAAATTTGACAGTGAAGGGCACCTCCTGTGATGACAGCTTTGTGGCAGATGGATCCCACCACCCGAACGCACCTGTGGAAACAGAGTCCACGTGGGTCCGTACAAGCACACCTTGCTGCTCGTGGTGCCCGGAGGGAACAGCAGTAGGGGAAAAAGCTGCCAACCCCGGCCAAGCTGTCTTCTGCAGTCTCTGGCATGAGGGTGAGAGCTGCCACTGACCACGCTGTCTTCTCCTGGCTGGTTGCTCCGGGGAAGCAGCTTCAGACCCTCAGGCCAGCGGTGCCCACTCTCAGGGTCACACAGTGCCGGAGTTTTCAGCCGGGAGCACAACGGGGATGGAAAGGCTGCAGATCACACAAGAAGTCAATGAACAACAAAATTTGCCACCGAAAAGTATTCAGAGTGCAAATGCAATGTGCAAACTCGTTCGCACCTCTTATTTGTTGCTGAGAGCCACCGAAAACAAGCATCGAGCCCTGAGCTTTGGGGCACAGCCCAGGCTGGGGGCAGCAGACAGGCAGCGGTGCTGCCACCCGCCTCTGCGCCCACCCCTGCCAGAAACGGGTGCTGTAAAAATCTCCTCTGAGAGAGAAACTTTAATCTTCTGCCTCATCTGCTCCAACTCTGCCCTGCAGATTACAAAGGGTGGTTTCTCATCAGCCTGCAAAATCAAGAGGTGCACGCAAAGACCTTGGCTGAAACCCCTCTATATTTTTCCATGAGAGCCAGTGGAGTAGCCGCAGGGCTCAGCGAGAGCAGGGTAACCGCTTTATGCCATCCTCAAACTGCTACAAACGGCAGCTCCTCACCCTCTGTCCCCCAGCTTAATTTGTGCCTGGGTTTTGTTGGTGTATGAATTCAGAAAGCCTTAAGGTGGCAGCACCAGACAGCCCGCAGGGCAGGTACCCTGCAGCACAGCCCTGGGCTGGGCCAGGTGGTCAGCAGGGACAGAAAGACCAAGGGCTGGGAGGCAGCAGCAATTCAAGAGTTGGCAGGCGAGCAGGCAGGCAGAGGAGGGTGCGGAGAGAGGTCAGGGCTATAAGAAGGAAAGGTAAACTCCTTTGCACCCAACAGGCCAGGGTGAATTTTGCACCACATAGGATTAGGTGAGGTGGGCTGGGACCTGTGGTTTCTACGCAAGGTTGAGATGGTTCACCAGCCTGAGGAGTGCCGGTGCTAGCAGCGATGGACAGCCGCTGCTGCCTGACACGCTCCGTGGTGTGCGTGGCCTGGGGTTTCGGTCCCGCGTCCCTCAAGCAGGCTAGGCTTGACTGAAGTCAGGCTGAAGACCTCTCGTCTCCAGAGTATCAACCCGAACATCAGGTTTGCTAGAAAGCAGGAAAAAAAGCAAGCGGGGAGTTTCAATTAGAAAGAAGTTTCAGTTAGAAGAAGTAAGGCTTTGAAGATGGCTCTGATAACTCTTTTCCAAAGGCTTCACGCAGGCAGTGGTCTGCGCTCCCCTTTCCTCCTGGCTGCAGAGGGAGGGATCGCGGCGCAGTTCCCTGCAGGGACGGGTTCCAGAATAACCAGCCGCTGCTGCCGCAACTCCCTGAGCTGCTCTGGACAGCCGCACCAAAGCCCTGCAGGTGTGCTGGACGTCGGGATTAAAACCACTGCTAAATATTCTCAGGGATCCACGCAGCCTGACTGCCCTAACTTGTCATACCACCGTGAACTGCTGCATTTATAAGCAGGATGGAGCCAGATTCTTCTCTGAACTGCATGGCGACAGGGCAAGAGGCAAGTCACAAACTGCAGCAATGGGAATTGTGACTAGAGACAAGGAGGAATTGCTGCTCCAGGAGAATGGCTCAGCACAGTAACAGGGGCCCAGAGACGGTGTGGAGTCTCCACCCTGAAGGTTTTCAAAACTTGACTGTCGAAAGCCTTGAGCAACCTGGTACAGTTCTGAGGCTGGCCTTCACTGAGCCATGAGGTTGGCCCAGAGACCTCGAGAGGTCCCTTCCAGTCTGTTCTATAACAGGATTTCCAGATAGCTTTAAAATGTCAGTGTGGATGACAGGTAAAAAGTTCACGTGTGTCCTTTTCGTAATAGTCACGGTCGCTGGACCGGGACTCCTGATCATAGACACAGTTTGAATTCTTATTTAACTCTTGATCTAGAGCAGGTATACCTTTGCGAACAATGGAGAAGATTTCCTCAGTTTTGGAAAAGAAAAAAGCAAAGCTGAAGAAGTCTGGAATAAATTTACTGATTCTATTTAAAAAATTAAAAAGAGAGAGGAAAAAGGCAGAATTTCAGGACTTCGACCTGCCCGGATGATGATGACATGCGGTAGGCCAAAAACCCAATTGGAGAAGTTACTGAAGTGTAACAGCACTAAAATAGCCACCAGATACCAGGGGAGTAACCTCTGGGTGAGCCTGGAGGTGCTGGGGCTTTCTGTGCTGTCGAGGCACAGAGACCTGCTACAGATACCCTTGGTCGCACCGCAGGGCGAGAGGGAGGGCTGGGAAATGTGAGCTCCTGCATCCCAAATCCTTTGGGCTACAACTCCAAAACACAACCCTTGGGTGACTCCAAGATGAATTATGAAAAACAGGATGCATTACCTGCAAGCAACGCAGACGTGCAATACACAGATTACCTGAAAGTAATGTAAAAGATGGAGAAATGCAACAATAGAGTCTTACAAAGACTCCCGTAATCAACAGAAACGACGATGAAAATGTCTCAGCCTGTTCACGCCTGTTAGGAACTCTCAGGTACTTTTTGAATCGTAGTGCCACAAGGCTCTTCAGAATGACTAGGGATACTTGTCTGCTCTGGCAATTACAACAGCCTGAGCTGCACAGGCTGCAGTAGAAATCAAGCTCAAACACTCGCTGTCAGTTGAGGCAGAAGTGAAAACAAAGGGGAAATACAGGAGTTAGCGGTTTCTCTGTCCTCTAACATGAGTTGCTGTGTTGTGTGGCTGTTAAAAGCTTATTTCAAAGACGGGCACTTAGGAAGTTGTGGCCTGAAGGTACAAAGCCTGCTTACTGCAAGGAAGGATTTTATTCTTTCATGAACGCTGCCCGTTTGCTTGTGCAGAGGCACAGTGCCTGGTGGGAGACTTTGAATCGTGACATTTGAGTTGCCAAGTGCCCCCTGAACTCATGACAGACCTTAGCTGTGGTTTTTACCACTCCCACCAACGTCATGCAAGCTGGTCAATGAACATAAACATTTTTTCTCAGTTACTGAACCCTTGTACTCATAAATTTCCAGACATACATATATGCTTACAAATCAAAAAGATATGTACATGTATTCTTAAAAACCGCAAACTGGTATATCCTTAATGCACCTAGTGAAGAAAAAGGTAGGTCAGAGGGCTGTGGCAAATAGCCAGATGAAAAGGCTGTTCAGACAAGCCCCAGACTGGTCCTTTCTCTTGCATTGTAAAGGAAAAGAAAGGGAAGTTCCACCAGACCCTCCACTGAACACTTGACTGCAGACTGGGAAGGGTTGTTTAGGTTTTTGATCAGCTACTCTCAAAGTCCAAGTAACTCCAATAAATGCTAAAAATAAGGGGCAAATCTCTCTCTCTCTCTCTCTCTCTGCAAAAATGGTAAATACAGGTTGCACAGACTTCTGGTGTCTCCCTGTCTCAAGCAGCTCTTTTGATTAGCTCAAATGAAACCCTAGAAAATGAACATCAGCCTTCGTGTTCCACAGTTTCTGTGGATTGCTATTGATTGGAGGTAGAAAACCAAGATGAAGTATGTGTGCTTTGAAGAGGGACCAACCAATCCAGGTGACCTGGCCAACATTCCCCTTTTAAGCACAACAGAGACTATCCTCTATTTGGAACAACCATTTCGATGCAAAAAGGTTGTGCTACGTTAAAAGAGTTGATTTCAGGGCCTGCTGCTGTGTAGTCTAATAAATGTCACAGAATGAGTTTAGTATGGTACCTACCTAGACTGTTCTTCCAAAACTCACACACATGCAACTTCACACAGAAAAGGTCAGCAGGAACAGCCACCTCCAGCAGTGAGGACTCCGTGCCTTGAAGTGCCTTTCCGCTGGTCTCAGGTCTCCTCCTCTCATGTCTTAGCGTTCCCTAAAAGGAACCCCAAGAACAAACCTTCCGTGACTTCTTCTACTGACCTGTTATTTCTCCATGGGTCTTTCACACGATTAGGCCACTTGTAAAAGGTTTTCTCACCTCTCCTTATTTTCGAGAGGAACTTTGGACCATAAAGCTGCTCAGCTCAGGGGTGAATCCATCAAATGTGAGTGATGGGGTGTCTGAGGCTGGTGGGCCACGCTCCAAAGCAGAATTCATCCCAGTTACTGACAGTCTACAGTCGCTGTTGCCAATTATTAGGGATTGGGATTAGTCTTAGTGATTTCTGCTTGTAATTTGTTCATCTTCTAATTTGTTACAATTCTGCGTAGTCCAAAAGATGCACCTTCTTTCCCTCTTCTTCTGAAGCAACAAACCACAAACTTGGTTTGCTAAGTCCGTCTTTCACATTTGTCATAAGGAATGCTGACATTTCTGCTGTAACAGCGTCTTTTCCAAGCCTTTTGTGTTCCTGTGGCAACACGCTGCTGCTGTTTTTAATAAAAATGAGTTGTGTGGCTGAAGTAGGCCACGATGACTGCAGCCATCAGTGCCCTCTTTAAGGCTGCAAATGCCCACTTCCACCTCACGGCTCTGGAAACTGTTTCTTCTCTTGGCACATTTTCCTGTCCTGTGAAGCCAAGAATGTTTCATACTTGCAGCAGAACTGAACACAACCCTGGAAATCTGCTTAGAGTCTGCAAAATCGGTCCATTCTGTATGGCCTCTGCTTTTGGTTGCTAGAAATGTCGTCTTCAGCGATGTTTCACAAGCTTTGCTTATTTTCTTGCAGAGTGCAGCTCTTTGGTTTCATTTCCAAATGGTCACTTATAGTTTTGCCATCTATCACCTGTACAGGTAGCAATTCCTCCTCAGAAGTTTTAGCCACAGCAGGACACCAGCTGGACAGAGACTGCAACATCCATTTTATACAGTAACCTCCTCATCTTGGTTTCCAAAGCAGCAAAGATATTACAAAAAAACAGAAGTGTTACATTAAATTGCAGTTTTTGTTCTGCTTATACACACGGTCCTTTCTTGCCTCTTAGAGATCCATTTCCACCTGCCAATTCCTAATTTCATCATACAACACTGAACAATAATTTGTCTGCTTTTCTGTATTTCTTCCAACTACAAATGGGAACCCTGAGATTCGTCTTACTCGTAAGGTACTTTGACACCAGCTGATTAAAAGATGCAAGAGAAGAAGTAGATACTGTTATGCCCCATAATCCAGGTCAAATATCTATTTATGGTAATTCCAACAGACCCCAAAATAATGTCCTCAAAATAATCTACAATTTATAAGAATCTAATGATTCCACCTCTCTTCTGAGAGGGAAACACAGCTCAGGTACAGGAACTCAGGTGGAAGTCCAGTTAAGTTTTCCTAATACAAATGCTGTAAAATGTACRGACTTTTCCCTTTTTAATAAAACCATTAGATGTAGCGATGCTTCTTTGATAAATTGGCTTCAGCTCACGGGACTCTCGCTATACAATGCGGACTTATCTTTACACTATACTTATCTTTAGTGAAAATGCAGAGCGCCTCCCAGCTCCTTACCTGAAAATTTCTCTGCCATTTTTTGCTGCTCCCCACTAAAAGATGTGGTACTGAAAATAAATATTTCAATAAAACTCAGAAAACCATTGCCACGATATACCTCAAATTCAGGGAGCACTGACCTCCAAACCCACCGCGACCTCCAAGTTTGATTGTTAGCAGGTCTAGCTACAACCCAAAAGCCACTGATGTAATGCAGGTAGTATTTGCAGATGACCTGGATATGTTCACATTCAGTAGTATGTGCATGCAGGTTTTATCACGCAGAAGAGTACACAGTCTGAATCCTGGTCCCCAGCTAGAGTGGAAGATTTCCTTCACAGGAGGTTTGCTATGAGGTAGAAGAGTATTTTTCTTTTTAAAATTATTTGGACAGGAGATAACTCTCTCTAGGGCTGCTAAGAAATATCAGCATTTCTAAAGCTAGCCAGGTAAGGTCAAAAACCTGAAACCATAGCATTAAAACTGAATTAAGCAATAAATTACAAGAAACCTCTAGAGGACGAGGAGGAAAGGGAAGCAATCTTGGCTCTCAAAATAGCCCCACGAAAGAAGCCAGCAAACAAGCAATGCTTTTCCTCTAATTCAGGCTCCCTTCTGTAGAGGTACTAACTAGGATATGGGTCCCACTTAAGAAATTAAATCCTACAAAAAGACTCTGTAAGCAGGACCCTGTTCACTTTTCAGCTGGATGACAGAGCAAACCTTTTGGATCTGACCAAAAGTACAGGCAGAGCAAAACATTAAACACTCGCGTATAGAGATAATGACAGCAACTATTTCACTGACCTTTCCACTGTAAGGAAAACGTCATTCTTTCCTTTACAGCTTTACATAATAATTTCTAGCTGAATAGCACAGGTCAGTTTGGGAGCTGATAGTGCAGGGTATCCATATGGAGGTGATTTTTCAGTGATGTGCATTAGCCAAACTCTCTTTGGCACGCAGCAATGCCACAGAGAAAGTACCGGAGAGTTACTGGTCTCCCACAATTTTCTAATCGTTACTTTTGCCTTCTACCTTTATTGACTAAATTCTCTAACTTGCAATATACTGCAGTAGCTCTATCTTAAAAAAAAAAAAAAAAAAACACCAAACCAAAAACAAAAAACCCAACAAAATCAAACATGTTTGTTAGAAATATTCCACAGCCAAACAAGAATCTCATCCTGTTTCACAACAGAAAGATTTCTAACCCAAAACTAAGACTGGAACTACACTTTCAACTTCTCATAGGAAAGTCAGCAGAGCCATAAAATATTTGCCACATCTTTGTATTTTCTAGATCTGTAACTGAATCTGGATTACCTGTACTCTTTCTGCTCTTTTTCACACAACTTTTAATCGCTAAAAAAAATCCAGACCAATGATTTATTCATCCTCAACCATCCAGATATCCTGTTCCACTTCCAAAGGTCTGATATTTAAACTCAGTTTTCTACATTTTTAGAGACTTCTTCCAGTCATTCTGATAAGCGAGGGACTAGGTCAGACAAACCAATTCTGTGTCCCTCTACCAAGTATTTCTACCATGTCCAGGACAACCACTGCACTCAAGACGGCATAGGTAATTCCTGATGTAATAACACTGTTATTAGGCATGATAATTTAGAAAGTTTATATCCAACTCAGCCCCAAAATGTTCTCCCTGTACCTGTACCAGTTTAATTAAAGGTATTCTCTTTCCTTACATACATTCTTATGTACATTACAAYTCATACTGCACAGCCAAAATACCAGAGCTGTCATTTAATTGCCCATATCTTGACAAACTACTTTTTTTTTTTTTTTTTAAAATGCATGTCCCACCAAAAATGTTTTTCTTTAACTTGGCATTAGCTGGACTCCTGAACTAAATGTACACTTTTTGGCAGATGATCTGCCCTGAACCCCTTAATGTTTTTTTATTTCAATACCATTACACATCATCAGTTTGTCTTAATCCAAGACTGATTCAAAAGGTTCAAGAACATCACAAACCCAGGTAAAATCCCCACCCATATCTATGTGATGTACAGATAAGCGAGGATGGCCACCACCTTCTGTAGTAGCAGCTGAGACTGCTTTCTGCTGTGCTGCACAATCTTGCTATAAACTCCACAGTAGTCTATGCCTTGGATTTCCAAGTGTAGATTTCACATGCAATAAAAACCCATGATGAATGTATCAATCAGCAGCTCCTGGTATCGAGATATGCTTGCTGTACGTATCCCAGGGCCTCCATCAGTTCCTGTGGGAGGAGTTCTTTTATCCTCATCTCCAACTGAACACTGATCAGCTCATATCAATAGACATCCTCTGCATATACTTCATGGAAAAACATCATCTTTTTCTTTGACCTTGTTCAGCAGTGTTGATTCACTCAGGTTAGTTGTTGGAGCTTCCTTTTTAAATGGCAACCACGCACTTTGGAAACGCTGTTAAACCATCACGTACGTTTCCCAGGAAGCAGGTCCAAGTCTCTTTCCTTTCAGAGATCCTGATGGGAGTCAGACAGCATGGAGAAACACTTTGAAAATGAGTGTTTATCACTTATCCAAACTCTCATTAGTTCATTCCTCATCCAAACAGGTAATTCCCAAGTGGCTGGCAGGCCACTCATTTTCTTCTTGATGCAATCTCCATGTTTTAATGTTCTGCTGCGGGTCATTTCTGTTCCACAAGTTCTAAATTAGCCAAGATTTCCAAACCTTTTCTTTCAAGTTTGGGGTATCCATGATATGAAACTGTTAATTGCTTTTGCAGGATAGAGCTGGTAAATATTTTGTATAACGGCTTTCAGAATCCACTCAGGCACTTTGTATCTTCTGAGCCAAAAGGAATTTTTATTTCCAACTGGATTTTATGACTGCTCCGGATCATTTCCAGGTTCTCCCAAGAAGCCATTACACATTGTTTTAGATTCCTCCTGGCTTGGTTTTAGAGAATCCTGGTAGCTCTGGTTTCTGTAAAGACTTGACCAACAAAGATGACCAGCCTGTGAGACCTCTCTCTAAGAAAGCACACCCCTTACCTCGACAACAGCACTGACGAGGGGCTAAGCAGCAGCCAATTTGAAGGGTTTTAAGCACTMTCCACTGAGAAGTATTTCTCATGGAGTCAAGTGTGGTACCATTTATTTATTTGCTCTACATGACTCCCTCAGTGCACAAGGACCTATTGAATCTCCACAATTGCCATGAGCACCCACAAGGAAAACCTCTGAGACTCCCTCCCAGCTACCCAAAAACCATCTCCCTCCGCTGCGCGACACCACCCTGAAGAGCCAAAAGTATCAAATTCAGCAGTTTCACCACACGGTCCTCTGCTGTCACAGTACTACAAAGCTGATTCTTCATGAACATAAATCAATGCAGTGATTTTTTTTTTTTTTTTTCCAGAACAGGTAGAATAGAACAGACACTAGGAAAAAAAAAAAACAATTTTTATTCAGTTGAAAAGAAGTCATTTACTCAATCACATTAACTATGCTAAAAATGATTTTTTTCTGACTACACCAGCAGTTAAATATTTTCAGCACCAATTCAGGACACATTAGTGACATTTATCACAACAGGTCTATTTCTTAATGTAGAAGGACATACTAACTTCAGTAGCTGCTACTGGGAAAGGAGTAAGCAGAAGACTGCCCTTTCTTTCCAAATAGTTATCAGTGAGAGTAGCAACTTCTAGAAATAAATAACTGCCAAATTATCTCCCAAATCTTTAAATCGATCTTTTAAAAATAGAGTTAAAATAGATATCTTAATATGAGCTATCATAGATTTTATTTTTTATGTGCTGAATACTCCAAAATGCGAGTAATTGAGCAAGCATCCAGTACATAACTTTTTAAAATAGTTCTTCCCTCCCCACAATATCAACCCCATTTTTTTATCCAAGTCATGCTGGTTAGATCCCTATTATCTCTAGTGACTTCCCAGTAAACACCACGCTGTTTGATATCATTAGGATATGCTACCATCCCATGAGTGAAAGAAGTCAGTGACCTGGTGAAATACCACCAACTCACACAAACAGAAAATTCATCCAGTCATTGGCTCGTTAACTCTGAACATCAAACAAATTCTAAGCTTTAATTTTTAAAAGCTTT
Source organism: Phoebastria nigripes (assembly GCA_035582835.1). Classification (NCBI taxonomy): domain Eukaryota; kingdom Metazoa; phylum Chordata; class Aves; order Procellariiformes; family Diomedeidae; genus Phoebastria; species Phoebastria nigripes. The sequence continues at coordinate 2,683,965 of JAYKAV010002777.1, forward strand.
TGTGGTCTTCCTCTTGCTGGGCCAGTTCAGAAGGTCATCACTGAAGGCAGAACTGATGAAGGCAAAGAAACCAAAAAGCAGCAGATAGTACTGTCTCTCCGTCCTTTTAAACAAATCAAGTTCGCACAAAACAAAAGGAGACAAGGTTAAAATGAAGTTTATTAGTTTTTTTGGTTTTTTTAAGCTTTTTTTATATAAAACTGTTTGTGAAACAGCTATTTTATTCCCATGGCAGAGTGACCCCTGAAAGATGCACTAACCCCTTTCTTAAGGCCTTAACAAGAAAAAATTATGATTTTTTTTTGTTGTTGCTGTTGTTCCTTAAACCCAAATGTTTTAAAATTACATAATTTACAGAAAACCCCCACCCCAAATAACCATATAGTGTAGGCTGTTACACTGACATTCCCTCTTCCTTCCTTAGGAAAAGCAAAACATAAAATAAAAAAGGGGCTAAGTGGATTTTCCTGACCAGTTTGAAGATACATTGACTCCACCAACATTCAGACTTCCTTTCCAGTTCCCCAGTCTGGCAGGTAAACCGTATCTTCCTCTCACCTGCCTTCAAAACTGAAGGCAGCTTCTTGGAATGATTTGGGGGTGCATGTTGTCACTGCAAAGGGCAGATACTCCTTTCCCCCACATGGTACAGATGTTCCCACACGATCAAGGTGTACAGGATCTAGCAAGCAGCAGCTACCTCTTACTTCATGAGTCTCATGACCTGAGAGTCTTCAGATGTTTTCCAAGCTTCCACTATTAATATATAGTGTTCCTCAAAAATGATAACCTCCCTACCCCGCATACGCAAGTACTGACACCCCATCACCTGCAACCATCCAAGTCTTCCTCCCACACCCTACAAACAATTTATCATGATTTTATTTACCTTTTAAAATTGAACTTCCTTGGATGTTGTGAAAAAGAAAGCAAGAGGAAGGGAGACAAGTCCTGTTTGGAGTACTCCCACTTCCGCTATTCTTTCCCACAAAACGTTAGGCTCCACGAGCCTTGCTTTGATTTTGGATTTAATATTTATTTTAGCTACAGTTTTCTTTTTTAATTTATATGGGTTTTTGTTAATTTTAATCAAAAGCATCAAAAGGGATATAGCGCACCTTTCATTTAAAACAAAGTCTTTCAAGACTAAAAAATAGATCTTTTTATATATATATATTTATCCCTCCCTCTTTAATTCCCCCCACCTGTTTCCTTTTTCCCCCTCCCCTTCCCACTGTCACTATGGAGATTGTGTCCATGGAAACAGCTGGTTCAGACTCCTTGGTCAGATTCTGTGATGTCATCAGTCTTGAGTGTGATGTAAGAATTTATGAAGGAAGTGCTGGCATTGGCAGGCACGTCGAGAGGGGGCATGGCTGCACAGTGGGAGAGATTCCATTCAGTCACGAATGTCCACCGCTTTTTATCTCAACAGCCTAACCTGAAAAACAAAGTGAAACAGTAATATTGGAATGGTTCCTTCCCTCTGTCTGCCAATGTGCCCCCCCCAGGCTTCGGAAAAAACCAATCAGCAGCCTACCACAGCAGTAACACCAAGAGCTCTTTAGTTTTGTGGACTAAAAACAGGTGGAAGCACAATGGTGAGTAGTTCATAAAAGCAAATCCATGTGATAAAAAGTATTAGTTTAACAACCAGCAGAGAATGAAATAAGCCTAGCTACGGAGGTGGTCCAGGATGACAGGACTATCTGTGCCACAACAATGGCACGGCACTCTTACAGAACCGCTACCTCCAGCAGCCGGAAAGGAGCTCATTTGCCTCACGTTTGCTCCTCATCTTGACTATGAAAACTGGAAACAGAGGGGCCAACCACGTTCAAATGCGATGACAGCTTCTGGGATGCCACACTGCCCCTCAGGAACTGGACCCAAATATTTTCATACAGGTCACCACGCTACCATCCCACAGTAGTTTTCAGTGAATATGTAGCAGATAGTGAAACCAGTATCAAAATTACAGGAGTCCAGCTGCAGGAACCAAATTTGGGAAATGGCTAGATTTCACAAGCTAAAGGTAAAGCTGCAGTTAAACTAATTGGAGGTCGGGTAATATTTCTTTCTGTTGCTTTTTTATTCTAATTGCCAGATTATAGTGGTGACGACATGGAAGGACTAAGCTTGTGATGTCTTTCAAGACAAATGTGGAAATGTCCAAGTGCTTGGCACACTCATTCTCCCTGTCCAGAAATTCTCTGAGGCGAGAAAATTAACTTCAGGAGTTTGCTAAGTTGGTGGAGGCTCAGTTGAAAAGAGAAACTGCAGACAAACTTAAAAGTTCACTTCTCTAAGCCATGGTTCTCATTCTTAATCTGCAGAGCCGAGAAAGCAAAGCTTGAAATAATATTCAATAATTTCTTCCCTTCTCCCATAACACAAGTAAGCCCAGAAGCAATTTGTTTATTTAGTAAGGTTAACCCTTTGATATAACTTAGATAAATCCCTCCCCATCAGCTAGTGAGCTTGGGAAAAGGAAAAAAGCTCACAACATAAGCGACACATATGGAAAACAGTTAACGGCATTAGAGGTGTGCCTGGGAATGAAGTAACACCCATATTCATTCATAGCTGGCAATTAAACTCCAGGAACCCTAACTAAGTGTGATACAGAAGTCAATGCTGTTCTGATTATCAGCACACCAATTAGGTTACATCCCAGCAAGCCTACCTCTTGGCTGCAAATATCCCCTCATACAGGGGTGCCAGGCTAAGAGTGAAGAAAGAGTCAGGCGAGTACTTACGAAAAACAGACGGGTAAGCCGTGGAGCTACAGCTAAAGAGGAAAGGAGGGAGGTTCCTAGAGGGTTCAGGCAGCTGACCTTTGTGGTATTCATTACTGTGCAACTGTGAGCCCTCGCTGAAGGAGTGTCAAGGCCGTGTTGCTGTCTCTGGCTCCTGTACAACTGCAGCCTGCCCAAGCCTGGAATCAGTCCAGAGCATTAGGCACTGCCTCAGGGAGGAAACAGGCTCACCGCACAGAGAGTCTCCTTCCCCGTTCCTGGACAAGATCCAGAGCACCAGACTCACTCTCACAGTCGCTCTCCAGATCTGGATTTGATCCAAATGTTCTAGAGGCAACTGGCTCAGGGAGAGAGAAGCAACAGAGACAGAATACACTGACTTGCCTGGATGTTATCCAACACGCAGGATTCTTCTTGACTTGCTGGGCCTAGGAGTGAACCAGGACTAAAACAGCCCAATAATCTAACAGCTGAGTGTCCACTCTATCTTACACTAAGGCCAGCAGAAGGGCAGCTCCTGTACTACCAGCACTGCTACAGAATTCCTCTAAACCTCTTTAATTACCACAGTAATGCAGCAATTTTTAATTTTTTTTTTTTTTTTTTAAAATAATTAGATCTTTTGGATTTGCATGGTTTTTATTTTGGGATTCAAGGCCAGGTTGGAGAACTTCATCTTTAAGACATTCTCAGCAACAAAAGAGGGAGGGCTAAATAGGACCTTCAGATAAGAACTACTTGAGGCAAAAGTGGATTTGGAAAGAAATGATGCCTTAGAGAGATGTCTAGAGGACACAGTGAACATGGTGCAGAGATTCCACAGCCTGTAAGGTCTTATGCCAATACATTCCTATGATATATAAAAAAAGAGTTAGCACTGGACAATAATGCAGGAAACAAAGCTGTGTAAAGGTCTCTGGGACATAGTAATGTTCACCAGCACCTTAAAGAAATGGCCCAAAAAAACATCACTGAGAAAAACATCACTGAGAAGACTTCTCTAGTGTTAAATAGTTCTAATAGATGCCCTGTCTGTGAGACTATCATCCTGTTTTAATATTATGAATTATATTGCCTTTTATACTTTAAGGAAAAGAGAAAAGCTTAAAAGAATCCCAATGACCTTTACCATGGAAGGAAAAAGTTACTCAAATAATGAACTTTAAATACTGTTTGCATGGTAACTGTTTTAACAACACTCCAAAGCCAAGAAAGAATGCTGTTAAAATGAAAAGTCACAGAACACAGCAGAGCTAAACCAAGTCAGCAATCAGTCTACAAAGTGTTTTTATGAAACACTACCTGTCTTCTGCTACTCCACTAAAAAACAGAATTCTCTGATTAATCTCTCATCCTTCACAGAAAACACCATTAAAAGCACTTCACAATTACTTAACTCGAGAAACAGGTAAGATTTTAAGGTAAGGGAGGTGCTTGGGAAGCAAGGGAACAGCAGTGAGGGAAGGGGATTGTTATAATCAGCTCAGAGAACAAACATGAAAGAACAACTTCACCTGCACGATTGCAAGAAAAAGAGAAGCAACTTAGCTTGAGTAAGAAATGCAACTGAGCAGTGAAATGAAGGCAAGAGACCTTCTTGGGCTGCAGTCTATGGGAAAGTGTGCCAATAAGTATTAATCTGAAACCAAACACTTATTTAATTTAGACCTCCCTGTTGCCACCGAATGGCAATGCACTTGGCGGAAATGAAATAAGAAATCCCAACCTCATCCCACTCCCTGGGTGCTAACTCCCACCTCTGTGCTAGTCCTTCCTTGTGCCAGGATATTTGCCCAGCCACACAGTGAACCAGATCAGGAAAATGACCCAACTCAGATGCTAACATGACAAAATGTAGTTTCAGACAAATTGAATTCCCCACCAAGTTCACATATGGCTGTATGAATGCTGGGACTAGACAAAGGAAGAGGCAGGAAGGAAGAGCAGCGGGGGAGTTGGGGTGCGAGAGCACAACTGCTGCTTTCCACAGCACTGCTGACTTACACTGACTTAGGGCAACTACAGCCCACCCTGGACCCAGAGCAAGGGGAGGTAAGGGACCAGAGTAAACATTACCAACTTATGAAATTGTGGCCACTTGTGGATATAGTTCCACCTTCTATCACCCATGTCTGTTTGCAAAATAGAGGGAAATGCTGGTCTAAAAGGAATGTAATAGGCTCCTGAAAAGATTAATTTACTTATCCCTGTATTTACATTTCCAGAAAAAAGGGAATCAAAATTACAATAATCTTGAACTCATCAGTATTATTAATTCTTCCTTACATACAAAATTTAAGAGACTTTGATGAATTTATTTATTTATACAGAAGCTTACTATTAACTACTCTGAGACTTACGGGAAAAAAACTTTCAGATCCTTATGGACATGGTCATGGCAGTATGAAAGGAGATTTCTGCCACTGGTTTAACTGGGAGAGTAATCAGGCAGTTGTAACAGCTAACAAGCTTTGCCTCTCACCACTAAACAGAAGGAACTGCTGCGGAAATACAAAAAAAGTGAAGTCACTAGCCTGAACAGAAGGGGGTGGGGGGGTGCGGGGAAAGAAACAGTTATTACAAATTTTCTGAATATACACCAGAGCACCTTGATTTCTGATACAAATGGGGAAGGCACTGGAGGTAAGGAGCCACAGAAGGCAGCAGGTGGAAACTGGAAACTCTCCCCAACTCACCTGTGCTTGCTTTTATTTCCATTCCCAGGAGTACACTTCCCCCCTCACCCCCGCTCCGACTGCTCTGTGCTGAGGCTGCCTTTCACCATCTTGTTCTGCAAGGAGGGAAGAGAGCAAGGAAGGAGGGGCTGACAAACCAGCAAGCCAAAAGGAGAAGGAAAAAGAAAATGAGGGAGAAAAGACGACAGGGGTAGGGAAAATGAACATACAGAAAGTGAGAGAGAGAGAAAGAGAAGTCAGTATTGGAACCAGACATAGATTTTTCAGACAGAGTTTTCCCTGTGACAAAAGCTGTCAATTCCGCAAAAGTAAAGAGTTTGGGATATGAAAGCCTGGTTAATTTTAAGAAACATAGAATTTAACACAAAAAGGTAGAACAAGCTGAGAAACATCACTTAAAATTGCTCCACAGATGGCTTAAGACAATCTAAGACTGCAGTGCCACAAAAAGGTGAGGTATCCCATCCCCTTTATATCCTCCTCAGTGCCTCAGCATCCTCATCAGTTCTGTTGCAACAGCACTTGCTGCGATGCAGACACACAGCTAGCTGGATTTGCGAGAGGAAGCTAACCCTTCCAAAGATGATTAGTTTTCAGACAGCGTTTTCCCTGTGATAAAAGCTGCTATTTTGCAAAAGTAGCACATTCAGGACATGGATGGTTGAAGCATCAATGCTGACAGAAGGAAATGGGAAAGCTCACTGGGGAGCACAGGGAGAGGCAGGACCAGTCCCTCTGGACTTCGCTTGCTTATGCCTGAAGTGTCAAGCACAGTTAATGAGGCAAGAAGCACCTTTGCTCTCCATGAGCCACTTATTATCATGAGGTGTATTTACCGATGTGAGGCATGAACTGAAAAAGGATAAGAGGCACTATACTGGGGGACTTACTCAGTGTTAGCCGATTTATAAAGTTAGTTCTTCCACTCATTAACTACAGAACAGAAGAATGAGGTATTAGACAGCTACTAATTAGCTACTAATGTTAAACTGGTGTTACTTAAAAGCATAGTTTTAAATGGTCTAATCTAAAACCTTTCTTCCTCTCAATTGCTCACGATCTTATCATGCAAAAAATTGATGCAATTTGTTCTCCAGTTATGCTAGAACAATGGTTTTCAACCCTCCTGTTCCTGCCTCGCAACTGGCTGGCACTCCCCTTTCCAGCCACTACAATGGAAGGAACAGAGCGATGCTATACTCTGCCCTGCAGAAGGATTTGGAACAAACCAGTAATGATCAGTGAACCACAGGGCAAGGGCAGAGTCACAGCCAAGCAAAGAAAACTCTGCTTGACTTCAAACAAATGATTCATGTCTTTACTAAGCAAAAGCCAACAAATTTCAGTGTCAAAGAAAGGCTGCTGGYGTTGAATTTCCATTTTCGATGCAACACAGAAAATGATCTGCAGTGGGATATTTTTGAATAAAATTCAAAATTTTATTGCCTCATGAAGTACCTTTATCAACTTAATTGGCAGTTTTCCGCCTCCCACCCCCCAAGATTACTTTAGAAACCAATGTGCCTGCTCAGTATCTTCTCCAGGAGGCTGGATTCTGTAAAATGGTTGTTTCCTTTCATGGTTTGAGCACCATCACTGCAAGTACTCATATACAGCAGCAGTGACCCAAGCCAGCTATGAAAAGCTTTAACACTTTGTTTCCCTGTAATACTTCAGGCAATGGGCAGCAAAAATAAAACAGCCTTCAAAGACATAACGTTCCTATTCTCTTTAGTCAAGTATCCAAAGTTGGGCAGAGGCTGGCGCTTAGGTAGTTGCATTCCACACAAAGGGGAGCTCATACTTCCCATTTTTGTTTGGCAAGATCTGCAAGTTCATGTAGCATTAACGCATCAATTTAAGCTTGCTGTACATTTCCAACATTATTCCACAATTGTGCAGAATAATTTATTTTCTTTTTTATGATGAAAAGTAGGCCAGTTCTGGATAACAGCCTGAATGCCCCCAGAATCTTCCAGCGCATTTTAAATACGTGTGTATAAATACATCATATTGTGGTAGAACATCCAGAAAGAAACATGAGACTAATTCTTGTATGTTTACAAAAGACAGATTAAAGATAATCTGTGAAGACAAAAGACCACCAGATGTCAGTCTAATTCTAGGCAGAGAAGAGATCCGCAGACAAGGACTAAATGGAGACTAATCCCTGCTAGAAAGCAACGCAATTCTTCCCTATTATCATTTACTTTCCAGCATATGCCATCCACACTCTTGCACAATTCCCGTTGTATCCAACTGGCCACAAGGATAGCCATTTTTCTGGATACTTCTGAGCATTTAAAACTGGTGGACTAGTATCCACAGCCTCCCAGAGATGTATCTTCCCTTATGGGCTTGGAGGGGTATTCCCAGCACTGTATCACATTGCTTATATGTACAAGAGAGTATGTACTGTCTGCCTTGTCTCCTCTTTCCATATGGACAGAGCAATAGCAGTCCAGCTCTTAGCACCACTGTGTTTGCAGGCTCCAGGGACATTCAGTTAAGGATGCCCAAACCCTAGGCAGAAGCAGCACGCTGAAGCCATCCCCAAAACCTGAAAACCATGATGGGTCTTCTGAAGAGTCAAAGATCTACAGAACAACTAAACAGATTTACTGAAGGCTGAGTGGTAGGACTCAGTCTAGTTACTACCACTAAAAACTAGAACAAGGTGTTTCAGGTTCATCACTATATTGGTTCATGATGTAGTCTAAATGTTTCCAAAAACTGGTTGAAACTTTTCCATGAGCCATTTTTCTTCCTCCTTGCATCCTCAGTAAATCCAAGGAGAAAAACCACCCGCTAGTTTCAACGTAGCACTCAAACAGAAACAGCAAGCAATGTACTGATTCTATCACAGAGGACAGGAAATGCAGCTGGACTTTCTAAAGAGTCAAGGATCTAAAGAGCAACTGAACAGATTGGGCAAAAACTTACTTTATCTTCTTAAACTCTCTGTATTCTTCTCAAGTCGATGTTTGCCCCCAGAACATACCACAAGCACACATCACAGAAGAATTCATCTAAAAGCATCTCTGACTACAGATGTTATCCAGGTATAAAATTACTAATCCAAATTTAGATACCAGAAGAGGGCAGCAAAAAACAGGACTAATCTAGGACAGGATTCTTACCTTGTGCTTGGGGCACCTCACTGAGAAATTCTCTTCGTTTAGTAAACAATCTAGAGGAGAAGACAGCAATTTATTACTTTTTTAATAAAAAATAACTTGAATTATACATCACATGTGTTAATCTTGCCTCATAGGTATATATTTTTCATTCAAAGATCTCTTACAGGAATACTATCTTATTAGCAGGTTCATCCCTTCCATCCCCAAAGTTTTAGCAAATAAAATTACTAAACACCCCCAGTGACAATGTTGCCTGGATTACCAAGCCATGTCCAAGCATTCCCAGTCTCCCCGATCCTCTGTATAGAGTAAGAATCACAACAGCARGTCTACAAATCCTATATCCCAACCCCCTTCAGCTGTTCCAGCCCTTCCTTGCTACAGCACAAGGAAGATGGACACATTCATCCAACCTGAACAGACGATCCCTGCTTTATACTTCATAGGAAAATCGCTGCCTTTCATCCTTACCCCAAGGCCCTGCCAGCATCAGGGGGAGAAGGGGTGTGTGTCTCTAGGTATGGGTGTATATGACAGTTTATTTGCAATCCCAAATCCTGGTGATCAGTTTACACTTTGACACTATGTCTGGTAGTCAGGTCACTCATGCTGCTCTTGGATCTGCTTCCATGATTCGTATATGTGAAGCTTCTATGATCTAAGAAATAGTTTGATTAATGATTTAAACCTATTACAGAAAGTGGGGCACCTACGTAGAACTGCTTATTTAGGAACAAAGTAAGCAATGCTGTCGTTTGAAGAGCATTTCTTTAGTGGCACTGCCAGTGCAAGTGTTGCTTCCCCTCTCACACTCCCTCCCAGAAGATGCCTCTAAGGGATGCAGAGTTGGCAGCTCCCGGAACTTCAGCGCTATGCCCACACCAGAGGCACCACCGGCCAAGCTCTCTGCCTTCCATTGATGCCTTCCAGATATCCTGCATTTCACCCTCACAGCCAAGTGAAAAAGCAGCACTCTCCTGAGAGAATTCAGCTGCCTCCCCTGGGCACCCTGAACTGCAGGGCCACCTCTCAACCTGCTCAAACTTCTGACATTGTTCTCTCCAATTGCCTCATGCACTGAAGGCAGGCTGACCGAGCACCATCACCACCTCAGTGACCGACACCATGAGAATTCAGCAAAATGCTTCTGACCTCCTGTCTGCTCCAACCTACCCAAATAGCTAGCAAGTAAAGAAGCATAATGGTAAATAAAATGTGCTAATTTAAAACGCTCTTAAGTATGTAGCATAACCAGCGCTACCTGCTGTTTCAATCTGCTGGAAGAGTTTAGCAGACAGCAGGAGACTGCAACTAAAGCTTGAGGGAAAAGCTTTCTAGACACCCAAGCTTTGGCAGAGCATCCCTCCGCTATGAAACGCTTATGTTTCAACATGAATGCCCCTGGCCTGAATCAAAGGGAAACAGCATGCAATAGGCTAAGTTACTTGAGAGATTTTAGCAAAGGGGAGTAAAACCCTCAATCCTGCCATAGATAACAATTTCAAATGCAGTATTAGCAAGTAACAGGAAATAAATAAAATGTTGTCTCATTATAAGGGCAGGAATTGTACATTTAGACTACAGCATGAATTATCACTGCATAATACAGCAATCATCAAAAACATACACAGTATGTTAGAACAGGATGGAGTTTTCTTCTTTCTTGGAAACCCAACATTGGTAATGAATGCACTTCTCTAGCTAGTACATCAGAAAGGAAGATCGTACAAGGATCAGGAAGAACTGTCAGAAACCTCATACCTCATGCCTGATCTGCACATGGAGCTCAATTTCTTACTAAGGTTGGCATTTTTGTTGCAAATACTAATAGCAGATCCAATTAATAGCAATTTTTTTGTTTCTCTTAAGGGACAACTATGAAAAATTTCATCAGTTCACTGTAGAAAATCAGCTGAATACCAATAAGGCAAAACTTGTTCATCATTACAAAGCTGGCCTGGATTTCAGTTAGCAGTTCCAAGTATTTTATATCACAGATTACAATTCATCATGAAGTCACCAGACACATAGCTATGATCAGTTCATTGTGGCAGAACRGGAAAAAGAACCGAGACTCGTCCTTGTTTGTACAGATTTTTCTCCATAAAGTAGGCAGGGAAAACCTAAAACATTTTTAATAGAAGCAATTATTCTTCTGTAAGTTTCACACTTTGTCTCACCCTCTGTGTTCTGCTTGTTACTCATCTTTAACGATACTTGTGAAGACACAGGATTTCTGTTCTCTGAAAATTCCTTTTATTTTGCTGCTAGTCTTTTCCTAATTTACAGTCAAAAATCTTTTGTATGTGAAACTGCCTACGATACATGTTGTGGGGACAAGTGTGCTGCAACAATCAGGATCTGACTCCAGGTGGGGAGGAACAAGCAGAGGGAGAGGATACAAAATTTCAGAAAACAAAGATCCTGTTTCCATGGAGACATCCCTAGGACTAAGTTATCTTGAGACATCAGAGGCTCTTCATAAATTTGGACAGATGCAAGCAAAACACAGACAATGTTAACCACAGTCATTTCCATATAAAAATTAACTAAGTGGCACTACTGATCCTGATTTTTATGCAAATGGCTAAGAGGAGTTCAGCTCTCTTGCACCCTACATTGCCAAAGATTACTTTCTATGAAAGGAGATCTAAAGGAAGGCTGAATTAGGCTATAGAAAAGCATCCATATGTACAAACTGGCAGCTTATGAAGCCACGTGCCTTGCATAGCAGCCAATTAGCAACAGCAGTGCAAAGCCTGGCTCCTCACCAGGGTGGGATTGGAAGCCGACCATCGGCACAGAAGCCAGAGCCCAGGTCGCACTGCAGGGCCAGCCTTCAGAGCTCCAAGTAACTGAAGCCGTTTTGAGATATTTCACCCTCCAGTCCTTTACCAAAAATGTACTGCCTTTCAAATGAGGCACAGTAACTGACAGGGTGCTAACTTCTAATCCACACCAACGCAAAGGTAAAAACATGCCCGCAGTGCAACTGCCTAGTAGTAGGACATGCATACTTCATCCCAGCTAAGGCATGGTCACTTCCAGGGATGTTATAACAACTCAGTCAACACCAAGTGTTTATGACTCAACATACCCTAAAAAACACTCCAGCAAGTGTTCTCTGTTGGTTTTTTTTTGCTTGTTTGTTTGGTGGTGGTGAGGTTTTTTTGTTGTTTTTGTTTCTTTTTGTTTTTTTTTTTTGTTTGTTTGGGTGGGGTTTTTTTGTTTGTTTGGGGTTTTTTGTTGTTGTTGTTTTGGGTTTTTTTGGGGTGGTGGTTTGTTTTGTTTTGTTTTAAGATACAAAACCAGTCATACATATTCCAAAAGCCTGAGAGCCCTTGTAAACGTCAGTACAAACTTCTGAGGATTCAGGATCTGTCCCAGATCCTCAATAAAGCAAGGTGGCACCATCCTTCAAAGCAGGACAGTCAACTTCAAATGAAACTACCACAGAGCTCATGGAACTTGAGAAATATCTGTATCTGATTCACTACAGGAAAGACAGCAGCACTGCATAACCAATAAAAAGAATTTATAGGCAGACAGCAGGCTGAGGAAAGAGAAAAGAATGCTTATTTGCTTCTCAAGGAAGCCTACATTTTCTGCTTGGGCATAAATGAAAATCAAGTCTTATTCCATACAGCTTGCTTATTTCTTTTATACAGATTTATTGGAAGAGCAGCTATAGATTAAGACAGCTTGATTACACCCACAGATAAAACCAACTGTAAACAAGGTCTTTTACTGTCATACCATCAGGCTGAAATTTTGAATGCTGAGAATGTACTCCAAGCTGAGCACTTGTATTTGTTTTGGTTGAAAACTTCAGCTAAAGCAGTCTAACCATTTCCTTAAAACTCCTTCTTGGAAAAAGGTATTCTGCCCATGTTAAACGTGCCAGCAAATTTTCTCTGAAAAACTCTTAACATATCCTGATTTGCAGTAGGACCTGAATTTTAGCTAAGGCATGCCCTTGCCAGCTTACTACAAAATCAGCAAACATAACTCTTTGCAAAGAGGGAAAGGGATTTTAATCTGCACATCCTCAGAAGAGGTTTCTTAGATTTTAGTAGCTAGATCATTTGAAAATTCTAACAAATATGCTTTTGTTTGGCGGTTAGCAGGTCTTTCTTGCAAATGAACCTCTGGCCTGAGATTTAGGCACCAGAACCAAAAGCGCTGAAGCTGTCAGGGAACACCTGTAAGGCTCAGGCAGCCTGAAGGATGAAGGTGACCATTTCAAAACTGCAAAATGGGAAGCACAGGTCCAGAAGACAGCAGAAATGAAAAGGTTACTGAGAAAGGGCATCTGGAACTGGAGAAAGAGTGGAGGCTAGCAGGATGACGAGACTGGTGCTGGTAGAAGTTAGGAGCAGGGAATTAAGGATGAGTGCCAGCAGAAGGAGGCTCAGGCTGAATCAGGATTGATTCAGCCAGAAGACTGGAGTCTAAGAACTAGCGGGATAAGGCACAGAAAGGTGAAGAAGATCAAGGGCAATATACAAGAACAAACAGGGACTAGCAGGGTTAAGTGTGACAAGGAGCTAAGTTAGGAGAACCAAATGGGAGTAAGAAGCCCAGAGATGAAAAATAGAGCTAGAAGCAAGAAAGGAGAGGAGGTGGTGATGGAAGAGCAGAGAGGAAGAAGCCAGAATGACAGCTAGAAAACTAGGCAAAGGAAGAGTTGGAAAGGAGTAGGGAGAATTGGGTCTTACAAAGAGACTGGGATAAGAAATTTAAGAAGAGGAACCTGAGACCAACTAGATAAAGAGTCTGTGGCTGGTATGAAGAGCCGGAGTGGAGAACCTATCAGACACATACAGATTGAAGAGGAAGAAACAGAAAGGAAAATGTATAAAGAAACAAAGAGAAGTCTTTGTTCTCACTAAATCATACTCTTTCTGGAGTGAAACCAGAGATTCACCAGTTATACCACTCCTCTGCTATTATTTAAATATATGTTTGTGAAACTTACAAAGTATCCCATCTCCATGCAGCTCTAGCCCACTGAGTGGCTTGCAATTTATTACTGCCATATTACTCAAAGGAGGGAAATTAGCTTGGAATGGTGAGACGGCCACATGACAATGTGATGTCTCACAAGAAAATTAAAAGAAAATGAGGTAAGCATAGCCTTGCAACTTGAACACAAAAAGAAAGAAAGCTACTACTCTAAGAAAGCCTCAAAGGTTGCAAAGTCAAGACAAATGCGAGGAAAAGCCAGATTTAATGTAGCCCACTTCTACATATTATGTGGTATACATATTATATTACATTTAATATGGACTAAATAGTATGATTATATACTAGTTTTTGTACAGGACACTGCCTCTTCCGTGCGTAACAGAACTGCTCTTGGGAATCAGTCATGATCGTTCAAGTAAATTTGTCATCTGGAGGATTCTACAGCATTTGCTGAAGTGGAGCAGAGTTAATGAGGAAGGTATATCTGAAGAAAAAGGACAATATCTTAATTTTGATACCTGTGTTTAGAACATAGAAAATGCTACATACTGTACCTAGTAACACAAGAATTCAAATTAAGCACCCCAAACTATCAAGAACATTCACCATAATTTATTTTGTTTTTTCATGGTATTGAAAAGGGCAGGTCACAAACCAGAAACAAATTACTAAACACAATATGAACACAAATYTGATGATTTTGTCTCTCAAATGTACTGTAAACAAAAAGTTTGTTAATGTTCATGAAACTCCTAGGCATGACAGAGATGAACATCACAGAAAATTCCACAGTGCCATTTTCAGAACTGACATGGAATCATATGCAGTAAATAAAATACAGAATCAGTGAGGACAATATATGTTCATGAATGAGTACCCTTTCATCCTACTGATGAGGTAGGGCCTTATAGAAAAAGATGTCAGTCTTTAATAAGGCAATCACTATCTTATAAGATACATTCATGAGAGACCAAAATTAAACTTAGATGGACACCCTTATTTCTGGCAATTTTTTGAGTGTGTGATTTTTGCAAACTGACTAATATTTCTTTACCACCTTATTTCATGTAAAATCAAGGATTCTCCACCTATACTGTGGTACTAGTAGTATTCCACTGCAATATTAATTTCATTAAAAACATTTCTATTGGAATAAAATGCGATGCTCCAATAGGGTGGGATTTCACAGTGAGAGGTGCAATGCAGTCATTCAGAAATGAGCATACCTACTTTAAATACTGTAACATTTGAAAACCAGCATAAAATAGGTGGTGAAACAAGAGGGCTGCTGTGAAAGTGGGATAACAAACAGGAAGCTTGCAATTATTTGCCAGTCAAGAGTTGTAATCTTGAATCCTTACCTGCTTGTTATCAGACTAAGTTTTGTATGATAGGAGAAGTGAGTTACAGAGGACTGGAATAGTGGGACATTATTCATTCTGAGCTGGGATTTTTTACCCAAGAATAAAGTTTATCTCCAAGAAAAACTTTCACTATTGTACACAAAATGCCAGCTCACAACCCCAGGCTCATAGCTGGAGATAATACCATCCAAACCATTAGCTTGTCCAATGATGAAAATTGGACCTACTTAAGAGACTGGCTGAAATGCTTCTAAGGAGGGAGAAGGAAGGTTGTGCTGCAAGTGGTACTGATGATTCCACAAACACTTTGTGCTTGAAATCATTACTATGACTATCCATAGGAGTGTAACCCTGAAAGAGGAAATGCCTTTCTGGTTACGGGCACCCTTTTAACAAACGGTTTCTAATTTTTGCAAGAAAAGAGTGGTCAGTTCTCATATTGCAGCCAAATTTCAGTCACTGTAGCTGCATTTCCCAAAACCAGGCTTCTTCTGCATTTTCAGGTAGATTCTTTTTCATTACAAGTTCCATCGCGTCCCAAGACATTATAGTACACTGTTTATCTGATGCCATTTCTCACCATTTATATTATTGTATCTTCATAGTAGGTGAGAAACTGAGAGGGAATAAATTTGTAAAGTACCTTGGAATTATTTAGTGTCATATGTTTTGAATAAACATGAAATATAGTTAGCATGTCATTTGTTTTTACCTGCATCGATGGCACATGGGTAATGGTATCGGAAGGAGCAGCCTTTGTTGTAGCAGCCTAAGGTGGCTCCTGGTTCCTGGCAATGGGAACATTTCTGAAAGGGAAACCAAGAAATGGCAATGAAGACTGCAATCATCTTTCCAAATATCTGTATTTTCCTGGGAATTTTATCAACCACATTCCAGCACAAATTTCTTGAGTATCACAATGTTAGACTGTATCTTTCCATACCATACAAAGAAAAGTCTTTTGAATAGGCAACAACATAAGCTCTTTCAAACAACAAACTTTTCAGCTGTGCTAACCAGGCGAGTGATACTAAATGTTCAAACCAACCATTCAGAAAGAACTTGAAACACTTCTCAAATGCATTTCACTGGCCTATGTTTCAGTACCTGACAATGACATCAGTGTTAAAATTGGAGGAAAAGAGCTTTTTTGAATCTACAGCAGCTTTAAAATGAGAATTAGCATGACAAAGAATGATTTAGAAGATACCATTAGCATAAAAGTAATTTGGTTACATCATTTTCATTATCATTAGCAGTCCAAGAAGATCAAGGCCAAGTTGAACATTTTTTCACAGGTGATCAAAAAAGGCTTACTGGAGCAGGAGAAGATGCCATGAAAGGAAAATACCTCACCATCACAGAAACGGCACATCTCCAAAAGAAGTGCCTGCAGTGCTAGAAAGATGCTCATACATTTATTTTCAAAGTAGTAAGACTCATCTGATGCCCACATTCAATTTTCATTTCTTAAATCCTATTATCTCAACTGGTCAATAATGTATTTAACCATATTATCAGACAGATGTGAATGCAGCAGAATGAAAGCCACTCACCCATTACTTCATCCTAAATGACTTAAGGAATGACCTAAGGAAGTAGGCCCATCGTGCACCTCATTCGGAGAGCAACTTTATTTCTTGAATGTATACAATAAGTAATTTTCATTAACTAATCTAACATTCTGACGAAAGCTGATTTCTGACAGGTTGACACTTTTCCCTTCTAAAAAGAAAACAAGGCACATATGGCAGAAACCACCAAAGACTAAGAGACCACTACTATTTAAAAATTAAAACGCAAATAGACAACTGACAGAAAAAGAAAAGGTGACCTACAGTAACTTTTGAGTTATACTTAAGAAACACAGGAATTTTGGTTTTGCTGATAAACACAACCAACACCACAATAAGGCCTTGTATGACTGGTACAATTCACCTTGCGTTTAGGCTATAAGTAGCCGCCTTTGGTCACTGACTGCACACAGAGAGATGATGACATGATCTAAAAAACTTTTTCTATTGGAAAAGCTAGTGTCAAACTACATGTGCTCTATTAACACTATCAGCAAGCTACACCTGTACAGCGCACAGAACAAATGTGCTTGAACCAGCAGTGCATCTGGCAGTGGACAAAAGCATGTTTTTTTTACCGTACGGGGAAGCTCATATGCCAAGATAGCCACATCAGCTAGACCACACTTCTTCACGTCCCTGAATAACATACATCTGGCAGCGGAGGTCTGCAGAATAGATGTGGCCAAAGATAACAGCCACAGCGAAGTTCCTTGCTCTGCATAGTAAACAGGGTTTTGGTTACAATAGTTCAAACACCACCAAGAATGTGTGACAGTCATTGCTCTTCCTACTATTCTATGCTATGCAGAGATAACTATAGTTTGTATTTAAATGATTGAATGAGGATGAAAGCAAAACTAGCTCCAGCCATAAACCAGGTGGCCCTCTCCAAATCAAAGCAGATACAACTAACAGAAAAGCTTGTGAGACGTCAGTTCTCATGACATCTACAACTGCAGTCTTGAATACTGCCCTCTGTTTTCGGTTATGCCAAAGCATCCTGAGCCTGATCTTCAGCGCTCCCTATTAAATCGTGTCTATCTTCTAAGCAGTGAATGTGTATCATGACAAACTACTGCAGTATTTATGATGTAAGGAAAGTGTCCCCAAGGCCTAGAAAGAGACACCCAAGCAGCTTATTTTTGCCTGTCAGAACACAAACGCTAGTTTCCAAAGGTAAAAAAAAAAAATCGTCTAACCCAATATTTAAATGCACACCAAAACGTACAGACCTCTAGCCAAACTGCAATGTAATTCACTCTCTCATGGGAGTAATACCAAGTTTCATGTATAGAAAATGTCTTTTCCTGGCTATGAAGTCAACCCTAGAAGAATATTATGTACTGGCAATAGTCCCAGATTCACCTATGCCAAGTATTCACAAAGTGCAGCTTGAGGAGTTCTGAACCAGAGCTCTTTACCTGTATGCTTTATTCTCGCTTTTAGATGTGGCTGACTGAGATTAATTATTCTAACAGGACAGAACCCAAATTGACTATTCTTTTTGAACACAGATATGAATTTCCAGTTTTGTTCCTCAGAGGCATTCTGTCCTCCCCACTTTATCTCATCTTTGAAGTACCATCACACTGTTGCAAAAGAAGAGGTCATTCTTCCCTGGAACACTGTGTCCTGTACAGAGCAGTCAATAAGAGCATAAGAACTACAGCAGCAGAGATTAAACTGCAGCTGTGTAAAATATTTCTTAATGCTAAAAAGGCATGTCTTAAAAGAGTGTGCTGTGCGATACAACTAAAAACAAGGAGACCCCTAGCAAAATTTTTGATACTTTTCCAAATGTTAATTTAGTCTTTGAACTTACTCTTTATTGCATCTAACATGGTTCATCTTGCTATTCTGAAACTTGCAGCAGAAACACAACAGGCATTTTGACGAATTTTAAGTGTGCCTGTAGTGCTCAGCTGAGAATGGGTACAGAATACTTTCAAATTGGTTGTAGTTAGGGCTGATTAGACAGGAAAAGTGGGTAGTTAAGATGCCAGAGCATGAGCATCAAGCCTTCATTTCCCTTTTTTTTAGTCTGCCAGACCAACTAGATTATTACCAAGGTTACCTGCAGCTACGCCCACAACAGCAATTCCCCAGTGGACTACAATACCATTGACTGCTCAAGGCAGAGATCATCTGCTGCTGCTGGCTCCCCTGCTGCTGAACAAGTCTCCATTCTGGCAGATGCTTCTGCTTTTCACAAGCCACTGACAGTCTAATGGCCCCATTTCTTCTACCTCCTGGGACCCCCGACCATCTGCTTCTTTCAGGGGAAGCTGGGGGAACCACATACACAATAACTACTCTTTTCTTTCGAGTTCTTCCTTCTTGACACACCACAGAGTGACTGAACAAAGCAGACACCCTACAAAGCTGTATGGTTCTGAAACAACTTATGAGTCTATCACTTAATCTTTGAAAGAGACTATCATCATGTACTGCCATGTGGTTTCCAAATATAACCAGGTGTTTCTAGAAAGACAGAACAAAGCGATTAAAAAATTTCTGGATGGTCTCAGTCTTCTTTTGCAAGAAATCACTGCTGTGCCTTAAAAGATAAAAAGATGCATAGTTCCTGCTAATACTTTTTGCGGCTTTGGTCAGAACCCTTATCCTTATATATTTATGTTTCAAAACAAAAAGAAAATAAAAGATGTACACTACAACTAGAAAACATTCTAAAACCAAAATAAAATCACAGAACTTCATACAGGAAATGTGTGAATTGGGCTTAATAACCACTAATTGTTCTCTTTGGTCCATGAGCAAATTTTCACCCAAACGTCACCATCCTGCAGCCATTCACCAGCAGATGGTAGCAGCCTGCTTGTCACTTGTAAAGGAATTATAGCATTCTTAGCCAGGGAAACAGCACTCAGGCTCTCATGGGAAGAGAAATTCCTTTTGCTCAGTAAGCAGCCTGCTTAACCTCCCCTGCTTGAAAGAGCTGAAGGCTGGTACTTGGAGTGTGCTCCCAATGGGAGGTGCCAATGGATAGTAATCATTGCCAAGCATCTAATCAACTCCTGGCTTAAATTAAAAAAGGGAAAAAAGGGAAAAAAGAAAGAAGAGAAGAAGAAAGAAAAAAAAAAGAAAAAAAAAAGAAGAGGGAAAAAAAAAAAAAAGACCACACAGTGAAGATTGATTCAGAGGTCCTATCTCCACAATTCATCTCTGGCCACAAGGCACATATATCTCACTTAGAATAGGCTAGAGAGACTGAAAAGTGCCATTTAGAAGAGACACTCCATCCCTTGAACTAAATTATCAATAGTATTAAAGCCAGATACATTGTCTCTACCTCTCCGTGCTATTAGCAGCCCATTTCTTCCTTGCTACAGCTCATCATTCTCTGTCTACCAAAATGAAGTAACACCCAACCTGGAAGCGTGAACAGTAGGGGGACAGCTACGACAGCAGCAGCAGAGCTGTTCCGATTCATTCAAAACACTAAAACATCCACTAGCTATATTTCTTTTGCTTTAAGGTGTTTTCTTTGCTGCAATTTGTATTCCTTCATTACTACAAGACTAAACTCTTCTGACAGCACACTGCTCTAAATGTAATAAATAGGGATGTGGTTTTTAGATACCTTTTTTTGCCTCCCTCAGATTTGCACCCAACTCCACGTAGGAGTTATAACATAAACATGTCCTGAGCTACCTACCTTCCTCCTCCCAACCAAGCACAAGCTCTTAGGCTTGTCAAAAGAAGTGCCCCAAGCTGCTCAAGTAAAACACACAACTTTTCCCTTTGGCTCCGCACTGACAGAGATAACGTCTTTGTCTAGGAGTACTGGAATCCCACCATGTACAGGGTTTTGCTGGTGGGAGGACAGGAGCTGCCGGACTAGCCCTTCCAACATATTCTGGGCAGCAGCAGGAACAGTTGCTTAGAAGCAGAAATGAATTGCTTCTGCCTAACACTAATATAAGGTGTTTTCAGATGATTCCTCCACTACCTTTCTCACGGAACAATTACCAAAGCAGTTTAAGCAAGGACATGCACAACAGATGCAACTGTATCATATTTTCTACTGCCTATAATCCAAAGCGTCTTCCTTGCTGATCGGTTGCTTCTTTCAGTTTGCTCACCTGCGCCCTACACTCAGGCCTCATTCTAATTTCCTCTCTTCCAAGCACCAGCTTTTCCTTTGCTGTTTTCTTCCCTTTTCCTTCGCTTTGCTTTCTAGTTATCTCTTTGTTTTTCCCCTTCTTGCATATCAGTGTCAAGAATGCATAAACGGAGTAAAATTGAAAGCAACAACTGAAGGTTACTAAAAAAGAAAAGCAAGCAAAAAATGAAATATATGTGGCATTAATTATACAGGTACGAGTCTTCACTTTACATGCTATATGCATTTTTCATACCCTCTCCTTCATCTGTTTAAATTATAAGCTTTTAGGAAAATAATTGCTTCTGTATAATTGCACTGCACAAATGCAGATGTAAGATAATGAGGATTTCAGAGTCAGCTGCAATATTAGGAAGGAGGGCCTTCTGACTATTTCTGATTAAACAGTTGGCAGGCTAGGCAGAAGCTCAGATTTAATATCCAGGCAAAAGGGCAACAGAAGCAGCAGGCAGCCGCATTCTCTTTCCTGGAAAGCGGAATGCAGAGAGACAACTTACTCCAACAAGCTATGAGGAGGACTAAAAAAATATTTGTACCGTTTGCTATAGGAGAAAGGAGTAAGTGATTTTGAAAGACTGCTGCAAAAAGGGATTGAGATGAAAAAAAGAGGGTGGGCAGACATTTTTAGGAAATAGGAGAGGAAAACAGCACTTTCACTCTGATGTGCAGATACTGGTTAATGAAAAAATTTGCTTATGTGACTGGGGCTAGAGATAACAACCAGTTCTGAAGGATACAGAATTATTAGTTTTCATTTCCTGTCAAACAATTTAAGTTCTCCAAAAACCAGGCACAGAATATCAGAAAAATGAACCCCGCAATTAAAAAGATAAAAATCCTTTAAACTTGCATTATTAAAAGGTATCTCTTGCCAACGATGGTATACTCCCATAGCAAGCAAAGCAAGTAATAATAAAGGAAAATAGTCAATGAACTAAAATTGGGCAGCTATCTTCAAGTCAAGAAACTAAGGACAAATTTAGATTCCAAGATTTCAGCAAATAGACAAATCAATGATCTGGAAGATGCTATACTAATAAAGCTGCATTAGGAAACACAGTAAAAAGTCAGAACTGCAGTGCTGCACGGGCTGCTGAAGCACAAAGGGAAGCTGCAGCTCAAAATGGATGGCATGGAAAAAAAACCAGAAGAAATACAAGAACTGAATAATGTCTTAAAAAAGGCAAATCCTATTCAATACATACAAAACTGATTAAAGTACAACAGAAGCACTTAAAATGAAGAACAGAGCACTCTATTTCCCTCAACTCGAAGGAAAAAAAGAAAGTAACAAGAACAGAAATAAATGATTAGTTCTGACAAGGAATGGTTTGCCAGCAAAAATTTCTAAGGTCCTATGCAGACACTTAAGCTATTCAACTGTACTTACAGAGACTCTCAAAAAGGGGGGTGAACAATAAGGTGTGAAAACTTGTGAAGCTTGTAAAATTATCCAAGGTAGTCAGATCTCAAACTGATGGTAAAGAGCTGCAAAAACATCTCACAATCCTGGATAACTATATGATAAAATGGAGATGAAAATTAATGTTGTTAAGTGCAAAGTGATACACATGGGGAAAATATTTTCACCTACGCATACACATCATGACACTCTAAATTAGCTTTTACTACTCATGGGAAGGTATTAGTAGTCATCCTGGACAGAAACATCACACAGTCCCTGCAACTGAAAAAAAAGACAGCCAGAACATAAGAAGTTACTAGGAAAAGAAATTGATAATGAAACCCAAATCTTCATTATGTCTATCTGTTACTCTTGTAGTATCCTGACATCTTAATATTGTGTGTGGTTCTGGTCACCCTATTAATTAAAGGAATACAATAGATCAGCAAAAGAATAAACAGACAGACCACAGAGATAACTAGGAACGTAAAGAGCTTCCATATGAGAAAAGACTAAGTATTTTGGAAAAGGGGTAACTGAAGGGGGGTTGAGATCTACAAAAACAAATATGGTGTGCATAAGGGAATGATTCTTAGCGATTTCCAAGAAAGAAGAGCAAGTTAACAGGTTTAAATTTAAAATAAATCTGCTTTTTTTCACACAACAAATAATTAAACTATAAAAGTCATTGCCAAAGAATGCTGCACTGGCCAAAAGATAAGCAAGTTCAAAAACAGATTAGACAAATTCATCAAGGATAGGTATGCCACTGCCTGTTAAACACAGTGGTATGAAAGAGACTACTCTAAAGCTGTGATTGCTAAGGGAGAAAATATGCAAGTAGCACTCTGTACATGCTCGGTTTACTACACATCTCCAAAGATAACTGCTCCTGGCCATTGCTGGAGACAGGACACCACAACAAAACACGCTTTTGCACCTGTCTGGAATGGCAGTTCTTTTGTAGACCAAGAGATTTGATTGTGAAATTCCACAATGAAGAACAAAAAAACCCCATGATTATTAGAAAGAATGTAGGCACCCAGAAATTATACCATTAGGTTACAAGTTTTTGAGACTCTTCAGTCTTACCTCCATAACAGGAAGGCTGAGCTAAACTGTAACACTATATAAAAGGGTTGAAATTTGATCTAAGTGATAAATTCATGTTCACTATTCCATACAAGCCTAAGCATTTCATTCACTCGGTGGAGTGATCAAAGGCTTAAATGTGCATGAACACACTCTAGGAGACGAGACTGGTGAAAAGCTGAGAAAGTCATGGAGGAGGATGAACCCTCCCCGCCTCTCAAACAAYGGAAAGAGGGAAAAAAACCAAATGAAACAAGGACCAAGCATAACTGAACCAGAATAGAGGTTAGATACTTCAAGAGTAAACTGATGGTTAACTAAAACAGATTTAGCAAAATTGACAAAAAATAGTAACTTTAAATGGGAATGAAAAAGCATGTTTAATTTCAAATTAAGCAGGTTAAGTATACACCTTTGTAGCCATTTCATATTTTAAAAGGAGTATTAAAACCATACATAGACTACCAAGTCCAAGACAACAAGAAATGCATAAATCTTGTTTCCTTTGACAACAAAGAGCCACCCTGAATGAGAGAAACATTTCAGACAACCACTTACAAGTATAGGGATTTGAATTGCTAAAGTATGCAAGTGTAGCAGAAAAAATTATACAGTTTATGTTATCTTGGCTATTCATTTGGGGAATTAAACGTGCAACAGTAAGTGCAATTTAGTTACAAAAAGGTCTGAAAGATAGAAGAGCAGACTTAAAAGAGGAAAAAGAAATTCAAATTTTCAAACAGTGATTATATGATAAGGACATACAGAGTTGTGGGAACAGCATAGTCAGCAAGAGAGAGCATTTACTCCAGTTGGATTTTCTGCCAGTACTAGATTTCTTTCTCGACCGTCTTGGGTACTGACTACAGGAAATATCCAAATATATGGTGAATTTCTATTTAGCACAAGGTCTACCGAGTGCAGTATAAAACAACAGCATGCAGTTGCCTTAAAACAAAGCAACATCACCACCATAAGGGAAGAGTTTTTGGGTAAATTAAATAACTACCAAAAGCTCTCCCCTGTAAAGCAATACCTTTCAATATCAATGACTGGAGTGACATAAAAAAGGAAAAAACTGACATAAACAGGAAAATGCAATAAACTCAACTCAAGGAATTTGTTTTCAAGAGGTAAACTGCATAACAGAACCAGTTTTTCTCTAGTMAAARAAAAAAAAAAGGAGATGATGCTTAGTATTTACTAAAAGGCTCAAAGAAAAAAAAAAGGTTTAGTTCATTAAGGACACAATCACCATGTTATTAGTGGCAGTGGATTCAACAGAAACAAAACCTTCATCAAGGCTTAAAAATAAGGAAATGCTTTTGAGCAAGGCAAACTGTAAATGGAAAAGATTTTGACAAGATATTAGATACCTATGCAACCTGACAGGAAAAAGGGTGCAGCACAAATCCACCCCTGCCAACAACTTGTAACACTGGATAGAAATAAACCATTTGTCATTATTTGTAATAATCTGTGCAAGCCCTCCTCATAAACAGAGCCCCACTGTGCAAGACACAGAACAAAGCGTTGGTGGATGCAAAGGGATGAAATAGGAATGGTGAGACTGAGCCAGCAGCGTTGGGCAGAGTCCATCACAGCAGCAGGCTAAGCATATCCAATTGTTCAGCAGAAATCCCAGACAAGAAGGGCTTTGAAGAAATGCATGAAGGAAAACAAAGGTAAACATGCAGGGTTTTGAAAGTGAGGCACTTCATTTAGGAAATTATAAAATTAGCCAGGATGCACTGATTGGACGTAGATCATAAGTTCTTGAAACTGAAAGAAGCAGGATGAAGGCAGATAAAATAATGATGAGTAACTTATGTTTGAGGCATAAGAAAAGAGGAAGCTGGCAGATGAATGTGAAAGAAGTAGGTATGCGAAAATGATAGTTCAGAAAAAAATTTTTGTAACAGTATTCCAAATGGACGTTTACTCATTAATAAGAATACCAATTCTTAAATTAAGGTCTAAAGAGCCACTCCTATTGTGCAGTCAAAGTATATTCCACTGCAAGTAAGGATAGGTGAAAAAGATACAATGCTCATCTTACCGGAAATTGAACAACTTGCCTCTCTAGAAAAAGGGTAGCAAATAAAAATACTACTCAACACTGTTAAAGAGAGAACGACGAGAAGATGACAGCTCCTCCAGAAGGCCACTGAAGCAGTAGTTGGTGGCAGAGCTATAATAACAAGCAGCAAAGTGCACACAAGTATTCCTAAGGTCACTGGTGGCTGTTGACCACTCAGAAAAAGCAGCCAAAGATGAGCAACAGCAGCAGGTCAAATGAATTAAAGAGAAGAGGTAAAGCTGCAATGCTTGTGGAAGGAGAAATGCCTGCAAGTCAGTACATCTCTCTTTAGTGATAAGCTGTCAAGTAACACATCAGTGTTAAAAAAAAAAAATTGAAAAGAAGATACAAGCTCACG
Source organism: Phoebastria nigripes (assembly GCA_035582835.1). NCBI lineage: Eukaryota > Metazoa > Chordata > Aves > Procellariiformes > Diomedeidae > Phoebastria > Phoebastria nigripes. Next base: position 2,709,548 of record JAYKAV010002777.1, read on the forward strand.
AACTACAGCAATAAATAATCAATCACAGTTGAGGAAAACTAAACAAATTAGTAACACACATTGATGAAATGACCTCGGATACAGAGGAGGTGCTCTATGTAAAATAATGTTTGCTGGTCAAAAATCTGAATGGGTTTAGAGAGGCATATGTTTTTTCACTATTCGATAATCATCAGGGAAAAACCTACAAACCATAATGATACATGTGCTGCTTAAACTGCCCATTACAATAATAGCTACTTTTCATGAATTCTAAACTGAATTTATTCAAAAATAGCTAGGGTCAGTAGGCTTGCCAGAGACACACGATGCAGGAAAACTTTGTATGAGCTAGCAGCAGTTTAGAAGTGGCAGCAAATATAAATAGCAGCAGAAGTCCAAGGCCGGATGTCATTCCAGCTGGATATTACAAAGAGCTGAGATAGTGTCAGTAGTTTCCTTAAAGGACAGACTTAATGTTGTTCTCCTGGGGGAAGAACTTCTTCCGTCTAAGGATTAAGGAGCTGTGTGGTTCTCCCCAGATCTGAAGGGGAAAAAAAAAATAATGAAGATCTTTCGGGCTCAGAACACTGCTGAATTGTGGTAAAGACAATAATATTATCTAATTATTTGCAAGCCACATCTTCAGTTTTTATAAACCTAGATCAATCTATACTAAGACAAAAAGGACTGGTGTGAGCCATAGACTACTAGAAATAAGTCACTGTGCAAGATCAAAGAGAAATTTCAATCTTTTTTCACCTGAGACAGAAATTGAAGGATACAGGCATTTTTGTTTTGTTTTTCATTTATTTTACACAGGTACACCCTCTTCTCACTTCTTATGCCTCCACCTTCTGAAGGCTCTAGCCCAAAAGCAGAAGTGTAAGTCRGCAGTAAAGTCTTCTTTGTTAGACAGCTTCAGAGACTCAGAACGGAAAATTCTTCTTTTGGCATTACCCTTGAAGCTATTTGTCCAGAAAACTGAATTTATTGCTAACTATTCAAAACTCCCATTCCCCAGGAACTGCCTCTGCAGATTTCTGCTTAGAGGAATAGTACCATGTAGCATACTAAAGAATCCTTATTCTCCCCAACGATAATGTGTGACACTTCAAAGGAGGAATAATTAAATTTAAGTATAGGAGTTAAGACTGCATTAAAACCTCGTAAAATAGTTTTATGTATCTAGAAAAATTCCAATACCCACATTATAATCTAACCTAAACAATTTCCTAAAATTAACATCTAAAAAAAATTGTTGGTTTTCTGGAAAGCATTGGTTATGCATTGTATCAACCTTGAAATTTTAGTGATTAAATTTAACTTGAAGTTATTCCCCCAGAAAACACTTAACAATTAAATATAATAATGAATTTACATATGGTACCAGTACATTCAAGTTAGGATCTTCAGCATTTTAACTTTCTACAAGAAAAGAGAAAGCTAATGTCAGATGAACACATAACAAAACATTTTTATTATCTTCTGTGGACCGGAGTCTAAATGATAAATGAACGAACTTGAAACTTAGCTTCCTCCCATTACATCTATGCAACTAAAACATGCAACCTTGTACCAGCTCCCTAATCTTCCCACTTAATTAAGAACATCTCACAATTTAAACACATATTGTACTTTCAATTTTCAAAGCACCCTACAAATTTGTCTTAATGGTCACAAAATAAGTGGTTTGAAAGCCTACTTCACAGAGTAATTAACTGACTTGTCAAAGACCTTGTAGGGAATTTTTGAGAGCTCAGACACAAAGTCTGAAAAGTTCACAGCTCTCAAACCTGAACTCAAGTACATGAAGCTGCCTTTCCCTCCCATCCCCACCACCCCTTCTTCTTTTTTCCTTTTAAGTTTCACATGGAGCAGCAGTGTCCTTTAGAGAAAGTCCCCATTTCAGAGATTCATGCTAGGACACCCTCCTCCTTTTTCCCCTCCCTTAGTAGTAAGTCTTTTATGAAGCTGGACAGTCACCTTCAATCATCAATAACTTTCTGAAACTTAGCAAGCCTGAGTTCTCAGTAAGAATAAAAGAGTCAGAGGTGCAAGAAAAGCTGCAATTAACAGCAGTATAGTGCAAAGTACCAACAAAACCGTATTTTGTGAAATGATAAGCCATGAGAAAAAGACAAATATACAGCTGAGTTAGAACTAAGAGACCTAAGTATAAATCAAAAGAAAACATGCAAGGAGCAAGAAACAGAAAAAAAAAATCATTAGTAAGTGAAGACTGCACAACCAGTTTTTAATATCAACCTTTAATATTTTCCCAAACAGAAGGAAAGCTTAGGACACAGACAACAATTAGCTGGTTGAGATAAGACTTCAGTGTATCTATGCTATGATCGGTTGTGCAACCGGACCTCAGGAAGACATGTGCAATCTATTTTTACCACTGGTAGCTCAGGTACTGACAAACAGCACAGCTGCAGCACGCAGAGCCCTGGGCAGTCTTTGCCACTCACCACAGTCTTTGTGTCTTGAGTAGGGTTGGTATTTTACGCTAAGTCTCATGTTGTTATGTCTACTCTTACCAATAGTTCAGCAAGTCTGAAGACAACTTAAGTAGAGCTACAAGATTAAAGTCACACCCTGAGCACTGCTAGAATTTCTCAAAAGAAACTGCAGCTATTTTAGTCCTTTTAACTAAAGAGAAATGCCTGCTTCAGGTTACTCCGGCTGGCAAATTAGGCCAGATGAGGGGAGGGAGCATGCAGTCCCTAGTGCTTCTAGATCATGGAATAATAATAATAAAGAAAAACCCCTACCTTTTCGTATGTCTAGACAACTAGATGGTTGCACCTGACATCAGTAATAAATGCTGCAAAGCTATATACATTTGAGAACCACCTTAGACAAATTTTAAAATGTACCTTTTATTGAATTTACTAGTTTGTGTAATTAGTAACATCGTTCTGGAAAAACCTTCTATCTGAAGTCATGGTATTGACCAGTGCACTCACTTCCAGACCATTTTAAGACATCAGTTTGTACTTGCACAACCTGCTGCCCCGTCCTATCCCTAGCTAGGACATTTCCCTGTATCAGTACTGACACTAAGAGTCAAGAAAGCTGGTCCAGTCAAAAAATTAGCTTGATAAAAATGAGGGGGGACAGGAGGAGGGGAGGAAGAATTTGCTGGCCAGATCAGCTACCTGACTTGGTTCAGTCATAGAGCAGTAGTGCCAGCAGAAGGGGAGGCATGGGGGAGAAGAATGGCTTCTAACAACCCTAACTTAGCCTAGATGAAATTACCATCATATTTCATCTTCACAACAGACTCCTCAGTGGAGCAGAAGTGGTTTACAAGGGACACTCTTTGCCCTTTTGTACCTTTAACAGCAAAGGAGCCTTGACCTTCTATATTCCTACCTCCCTCTACCCTCATCTTATTCCACTTCCCCCAGCCCTTGTCCTGCACTCATCTTTCCCCTAATTTACCCCACTGTGGCACAAAGCAATCAAGGACTGCTATCACAGTAAAAATGGGAATTTCATCAAGTTCGGGGGGGATTATGAAAAAAAGAGTTTTAGTTGTGGGAAGGAGCGGGATAAGACTACAAAAACCAGCATTATTGTGAGACCAATCCGGAACTTCAAAGGGCCCTTTGAGGAAGACGATTATTTTTGGTAACTCCCTACATGAGGGCTAATCCACAGGCAGTCTCTGTGCCCTATGTCCAGGCTGTGCTGTTTCAGCCATTTGCTCTATTTCCCGCTCCTATCATAGAATCATTAAGGTTGGAAAGGACCTCTAAGATCATCAAGTCCAACCGTCAACCCAACACCTCCATGCCCACTAAACCATGTCCCTAAGCACCTCATCTACATATCTTTTAGATATCTCCAGGGATGATGACTCAACCACTTCCCTGGGCAGCCTGTTCCAATGCTTGACAACCCTTTCGGTGAAGAAATTTTTCCTAATATCCAATCTAAACCTGCCCTGGTGCAACTTGAGGCCATTTCCTCTCGTCCTATCGCTAGTTGCTTGGGAGAAGAGACCGACATCTACCTCACTCCAACCTCCTTTCAGGTAGTTGTAGAGCACGATAAGGTCTCCCCTCAGCCTCCTCTTCTCCAGGCTAAACAACCCCAGTTCCCTCAGCTGCTCCTCATAAGACTTGCTCTCCAGACCCTTCACCAGCTTCGTTGCCCTCCTCTGGACACGCTCCAGCAACTCAATGTCCTTCCTGCAGTGAGGGGCCCCAAACTGAACACAGTAGTCGAGGTGGGACCTCACCAGTGCCGAGTACAGGGGGACAATCACTTCCCTACTCCTGCTGGCCACACTATTTCTGATACAAGCCAGGATGCTGTTGGCCTTCTTGGCCACCTGGGCACACTGCTGGCTCATGTTCAGCCGGCTGTCAACCAACACCCCCAGGTCCTTTTCCGACAGGCAGCTTTCCAGCCACTCTTCCCCAAGCCTGTAGCGTTGCATGGGGTTGTTGTGGCCAAAGTGTAGGACCTGGCACTTGGCCTTGTTGAACCCATCTCCCCTCCTGGCTCAACGCTGCAGCAGGAACCAGCTGTTGAGGGCAACTAACATCAGAATTCCCATCCCCATATTCCCCAAACAACTTTGTGCCCACATCTCCAGCTACATACCTTCTCAACATGGCTCAAGCCACTTATGCTCGCCCATAGCTTTAGCAATACAAGGCTGCTGTTAAATGCTAATTGCTTACTAATGAAAACTAAATCATGCAATTAAACTTTAATCACTAAGCAGCTGGCTGAGATCCAATCCGTAACAACGAAGGTTCATTAATAACTTTTTTCCAAAGTGCTCTATCCATGAAGACTACCTTATACTTCACACAGAGTCCAGCTAAGTGTATGAAATTGTTTGAAAAATATTTCCTCTGCCAAGGAAGAAAGAAAAACTACCCAGAGCAGAACAGTGTAAGAGTAGCATAGTTTAGATTAGCTGCAAAGGATGGTTTTAAGATTCAGGCAACCCGAACTCTGTTCCTAGCTTCTTCCATAACCTCAGGCAAAGTGTGCAGCACAGTCAGAACCTCTTTTCTGCAATTCTTGTATCTGCAGAGTAACACTCTTCAAGGCAAAAAACTGAGTTTTAATTTTGCTGTAGTTTCTAAAATTATTACATGAATACTCATCATACTTCAGTTTTATTTTTACTCATCTTTCTAAATCTAGGGAAATTAATCTAACCTCTTTCAGAACATATGTCTCTAATTAAAAAAAAGATATTGGGGTTTATAATGGGCAGATAGATGAAAACTTACTTTTGAAAAGAAAAAAAGTTTAAAAACTGCTTTCTATATTGTATTTTAAAAAAATCTCACACCACCATCAATAAGTGTCTCAGTTTTGCCTGCACCATTCCTACCCCAGTCTGGCTACTGCACAAAGCACTGTGCTTACATAGCTTTTTATGAACTTGGTTTGTATTGCAGCATTTGAAGAGCTTTCCTTTATTATGAATGGTAGAACATTAGTATAGTTGAAGCATTATTTTTGTTTATTCAGTGATCAAAGGATTCAGGATAATGTTTATTTTAAAAATAAAATGGAGAAACTGCAAATTTTATTTAAAAAGTCTTACAAAAGATAGAATGTAATTCTAATAATCCATGCAATATTATATAAAGTCATGAATTCCTACCTCCAGAAATTAACCTCTTATCAAACTGAACAAGCAAAGAAAGATTAAGAAGTAGTAATTTTTTCAAAATCAGGGAAAATATTTAACATTTGCATTTTTGCCTAGTTGTAATCAAATACGGGCCATCTTAAACACAGAGGCGTGGAACAGAATAAACTTCTGAAGTTCTTGAATGTCCTTCAGCACTTACTTGTTAGTAGCATTCTTCTAATGTAGTTAAGGGGATACAGCTCAAGTGACTACCATTTGGAATGAGTCTAAGTTAAAAAAAGTTAGTTCAGTTTAAGTTAACAAAACAAAACACAAACAGCACAACAACCCTCCTCCCCAGTTTTGGGGAATCTTAACCCTTTTGCCAGCACAGCTTAAAAAGATTCAAGCTAAAATCACACATAAATGGCTTGCATTCACTCGCCATTGAGAATTTAGCAAGAGATGGCATCTCTACAGTAACTGGCAACTTAAATCTTACAGAAAGGATTGTGTGAGCTTGTGGATAGCCAGACAAAAAGCTCTAAAGCTTTGTTTAGAAATCTCCTGCACAGAGAAGGCCCCATTCACATTTGGAAGAGCTTCTTAGAAATTAAAGTTACTTAAATGTATTTTTAAGCGAAAATTGTACATAGATTTCAAGGATCCCTGATGCTTTATAGAAAGTCCACAACTGTGGAATGAGAAAGCTCCTTTTTAYGTACAAGTTTCCAGTGCTCCTGGCTACAACTAATGTAAGTGGCTAAACTTCCTATTCTTTCCCACGCTCTATTGTCAGTAAATCTGTTTTCCGCTTTCCTCACTCCACATGCTAGACAAACAGTAAAATATAAAACCACATGCAAGCGCAGCCATAATGCCCATACTTTGGCATAAACTAACAGCAAAGGAGTCTGCACAGAAATTGCTTCCCTGCCTACCCTTCATCTTCTCTCTGCCCCCATACAAAAGGTTGATACTGGAGAAGTCTTTCCTCTTTTCCCAATATCATCTTTATGTTTGAGACCTCAACTAAACTGTACTTCCTGCCATCTACAGTCCATGATCACCAGTACGCTGCACCAGTCTTACCTGACTTTTACTCACAATAAAGCCAAGGAAAGCCAGCTTCATTTCACAAATGTAATTAATGGCTTCCAACCACTCAAGATATTGAAATATATGCATCAGAAAAGCAGATGTGGATTCTGTCTGCTCACATCTTCGGTGTTTGAGGCTTGTGATACCAATATACAGAGCTGCTGTGAGCAACAAAGTGCTGTAGCACTAGTCATTCACACTTCTAGGTCCCTACCAGAGGAAGACAATGAACTGAGATACAACCAGGGCTCCTACCAGGTTCTCATCTCTGTGGCAGCACACTCTTACAGAGCAGGAGTCATGACAGCACAGAGAGTTTCAGTAGTGCAGCAGATGGTAATGCCTTTCTGAGAAAACCAAATCTGAAGTTCATTATTCAACTTTCAGAATTTCTTCTCCACCCGAAATTTCATGCTTCCTTATTTTTGTAACACTGCAGAATAATATTAAAGATGCTGCCATTTCCTGAGGAATGAAAACAAATGTTAAACTAATTGTACTAAGGACTGTCTTCAAGAAAGAGCGAGCACATTTCCAGCTCAGGCAGCTAGGTGTTTGGACACGGTCCGTCAATGAAAACCAAGAACTCAACCACTTTAAGGGTAATTGTATAAGGTGCCTTGAGATTCTGTGGCACTCCTCACTTGAGGGGTTAAAAGCATACTAAAAGCTGTTGCCAGAGATAAAAATAAGCAGACAATGTTCTCAATACACCCTTTTTTCAACCACTACTAACAGGCAGTTTTTAAATCCATTACTGGTTTCTCTTTCCCCACAGTGAAAAATTAACAAGCTCCAGTGTCACTTCTTCCTACTCTGGAAATTTCTCCCTACTATTACACCCTTACATGGGTGTAAGAAACACAGGTTCTCCTTCCTGTGTTTGTCAGGCATGCGGTCTTTGAAGCAGCAGATTATTACTTCAGCTGAACCCTGACCTGATGCAGAACTTCACTTGAGGGGCTTTTTTTTTTTTTTTTTTTNGGGGGGGGAAGTCAGGTTCTGCACATTTTTCTTCTCTAAAAAGAAGGCTAATGAATAAGAGGTCAGCATTCATCTCCCAACACTTAGAAACAGTAGCACTGTGGGCCTAAAACACTTTCAAGTGGTGGTGTCACCTGGGCACAATTTTGTGTTATGGCTAACTTAATTTAATGGTTATAATTACCAGTGGAAAGGGCCCTCCCTGTCAGACACAGCAAACATGGTTCAGAGAGTAAGTGGATTCAGATGGCTGATCTGGCACAAAGATCCCCCACTCCAAGCTAGTCTTCTGATGGATTAGCTAGCTAAAAATCAACCCACTGTGCAAATGCACAGTTGGTAGATCTAGCACAAGGGAAACAGTGGGAGCAAGCAGCTTGCAAAGAGGGTAAAGTAGGATCACCCCTCTTGACAGCAACTCACTCCTAGCCTGGCTTAGGGATAACAAAGCACACCTGTGCCAAATGAGACATTCAGAATAAACTGACACCTTCAGACTCATGGTGCTACACTACTCAGGTTTCTGGGGCTAGAAACTGTTCTGCTTTGTTTTGCCAGAGGTAGCTAACCTTCCACAATTTTCTCAGTTCATACTGATTCCCTAGCTTAGGCATTTTATTAGCCACACAGTTAGGAACCTTTTAAAAGCAATTACTTACAGCATGTAGGAGCATTTTTGTTAGGCTTTGATTTCCCAAATCTGAGAATATAAATAGCTTAATTCCTAGTGATACCTCTAGGCACCTTTCTTTACCCAATTTACAGCTAGGGTCCAGAATGGTAGAGGTAAACAAAAGAAAATGGTTCTATGAAAGCAACAGAGTAAACAAAATATTATAGATAGGCAACCCTTATTTCCTCTAAGGTACAGATTTCCACAGATAAGATACTCTGGGAGATCAACTAGCAGGAGTCTTAAGTGGTCAAGGACAACTTTTCTATGCGAAACCAGAAGTTGTCCTCTGTGAAATCTGGCTAGCATATGTAAACCTACCTCCAGCCCTACAAACTAATAAAGGCACACTCAACATGAGCCAGAAGGCTGCCACTGCCCAACAGTAATGAAAAATTCAGATATCTAAGTATCAATTTGCAAAGAAAGAGACATGCGTTTAGGTTCTTGAACTTCTGTGAACCCGTATGTGGTTTTCAAGAACTTTCTACAAAGTCAGTCTGACCTTCTGAACAGGCTTGTTAACAGTCCTACAGCAGGTAGATTTCTCCTCTTCAGGTAAGCAGCAGGCTTTGAAAGATAATCCATGGAGCGTCGGACAGACAAAATTCCAGACTGGTGAGAGAAAGCCCAGAATCTCCTTCCATTATACTGTAGATGATGGGCAGATTTTACCCTTCACCGCTTGTTACTCTGAGGTTCTCCTGACTGAAACCCAAGATGATCCTTTCAATAAGAAGCAACAAAGGAAACAGGTTCCAAGGACTTCTTTCCACGTATAAGGATTAAAAGATTTCTCAAGCTGGGAACGAAGCAGAGATTGATGAGAAAAGCATTAAATTCTTTAGACCTTTTAAAAAGAGATCTTTAAAAGGGGGATAAACAAGTTTTCCTTTCACAGAGTACTGTCAGCAGAAACGAGCTAGATTTACCTTCAGCAAGGTCAATTCTGACAGGGCGGGGGACACACCCCAYACCCCACACCCCCCCGAAGTAATACCTGTGCTAGGCCAGAGCATCTGCCTTGGAAAAAAAGTGTTTTATAAAAAAATTTCCAAGAAACAGCCTACCACCTCCTAGTGATCAGCTTTTTAGAAAATAGTAGAACTATCTTCTCAGATTCTGCAACTCGACCTAACACAAAGAATGTTCTCTGCACTGTTCTTCACTTTCAGCTTCTTAAATTTAATACTGAGAATAAAGACCACCAATTCTTTTGAACATTAAATCTGCTGACAGCTACCAGAATGACTACATAATTTTGCCAGTTTCAAAGGTAACCAAGATTTCATCTTGTGTGAAAATGAGTTTCTTGTGAATAGGAAAACAATGAGAAGATAAACAAGGTAGGAAACTGTTCCCTTAAAAGTATTTATAGCAAACGGCATGCAACTGTTAGTTTTCCAAATCTATAAATGCAAAGAAATGGTTGACATGACTGTAAGAAGAGACACTAAAAAATTTCCAGAGGAAGAATATGGATRTATTTTCAAACCTGCTGCAGGAATACCTGCTGTAAGATTCCTAGTATCATAAGGCAAAGATCTTATGCTAAATCACTTATAATCTGCTTTACCTAGTCCAAAACATGGCCACCTTCAATATTTGAAAGAAAGCATTCTATAGGCAACAGGATCATCCAGCACTAGGGAGACGGCATTTTTTCAGTTCAAGATTTCATTAGCCTTGGAACCAAAAATGGCCAACTGCAAGAAGGCCAGTTAGCATCCTTACTATGGTTTAACAAGCAGTTTAAGAGAGAAAGACTACTTGGCAGGTAGGTCCATCTGCTGGGGTATCTACTTTGAACCTCAAAATAAGGAGAAGGATTAAGCCATTCTGCATCTGAAGCAGCTCAATTCATCTGATCAGCTATTCACATCCTCAGAACCAAGAAGCCCTCTAGAGTGGCCAGAGCAACAGGAACACCTTTTTGCCTTCAAGAAAGGCAGATACTAGCACTTTGGAAACCAGCTGGATTGCTGCTTAGAAGATAATACATTCACACCATTTCAGTCTAGGGTGAAATCAGACTTTAAGGAAAGCTCAAAGCTCAGGAGAGTCACTTCACAGTTTGATAAACCTTTTTAAGATAATAACTTCTCATCTCAAATTCTTCTAGAGCATCTGGTACAAGTCAATCTTYGAGCAACCTCACATACGTTCTAAGCCTTCCTTGAGATTGAATATGGGGCTGTTCTCAAAAAACTGCAGTAAGACACAGACATTTACTCACATAAGGAACAGAAAACTTAACATAGCAAGAAAAATGCTTCAAATCCCTTCCTGATTCTGGAAGGCAAACGAGAAACAGAGGTGTTCAGGGGAGGGGGAATCTATAATAAGCTTCCATGTGAGAAAAAACAGGTAACTGTGTGAGAAGAAGAAATGCAGGGTGGGTTACTTATGCCACTATGTCTACATCATGGTTTGATGGTTGATGGCCTTTGACTAGAAATTTAAGTTTCTTATTTCTATACTAGGATGCTGCATAAGGAACAACAATAGAGCCAGATCTGTAAAGAAAATATTTCAACTCACTTAATGGTATGGATTCAGTTTAAATTTGGTATGCATTTGCCCTTTCTGTGTATTACAAACAGTTTACATAGACTTTTAATTATGGCAGCATTTCATTTGCACAGAATGCATTACATACATGAATTATTCACTTTCAGGCTCATGACCTGTCATATGCCATAAACTAATGTCTTGCATTACCCTAAACAAAATTTAAGACCTAGATTCCTGTATGCTTGTGCACACATCTGTCTACTCTCACCTGCTAGCAAGCAGCTACACGGTTTGTCCATCTGCTTTTCCAGGACACTAACACTGATGAACTGCATGTCAGAGGGAACAAAAAGAAAATGCACTTGCAAAGCAAGGAAGAGGTAAAGAAAGAGCATACACAGCAAGTGTAGGAAATCAGCTGTCTGAGCCAGAAGGCTATCCTCAGGCAGTGGGGCAAAAGAGTCTAGTTCAACAAAGCCTTTCCACTGCCTGGGGATGGCTTCTGGCAGGTACACCTCTGAATACCCTGCCATCTTCATGTTGCACGTAACCCTCTCCTAACTGAAGGGGGGAGGATATATTGCTTCCAGAGAAGAGTACAGCACTACAATTTGCTACTATAGAATAAAAAGGGTAAGGAGAAAATAATGCTAGGAGAAAACCTATCCCATTATTTGTGTCAGAGGTGAAAGAGAAAGATGGATTACTCTTAGGGACGTAATGCAGAAGAGCCCAGCATTCAGCTAGGACACCTGTTACTGTGTTTGTGTAAGATGTAACAAAACAAAGCACACACAAGAAAATGGTCCCTGCCTCTGAAAGTTCAGAGTCTTATGACTAGATTAAAAACGGACCCAGACAGAACAATGGAGAGCACTGAAAGGCTACATATTACTTCTCATACACAGAAAGTGACCAGTATTTCTTACAGCCTTAAATAGGAAGGATTAGGAAGAAATAATTTTAAAATCAAATGAGGAGATTATGAATCTGAGTGACAAGAAAATCAGAACAAGATGGCAGACAATGGATTAAGGATGATGTAGATTAAAAGCCACGTTTTGATGTGAGAGTCTGAGAACTCACCATGAATTCAAGAACAATTTTTAAGTTTGTGGCAGAAGAACGTGAACCTGGAGCAAAAAGGAAACTCTACAAGACTCCGGAAAAAAGTGTTGGGGTTACCAAAAGCTACCCAAAGGCATGGTATTCCAGGATAAAGGGAAGGAAAGCACAAGCAGAACTTCAGTGAACCCCACACAAAAAGCTAGGAGTAATGAACAATAGCCTCTGCAAAAAATAGAGGAAAGAAAGGAGGTAATCAAAAGAGGACACAGACAGGAAACAACGGTGGAACAACACTTCAAGAGCAGCACAGCTCATAGTGACAAATGTAGCTGACAGGGAAAGGAAAATAAGTACTGGATCTGAACCTTAGCTAGGAAGAGATCACCGTAAACACTTATTACAATTGTAGTAGAGCACAATCGAAGCCGCAGTGGAGGACAAGAGCCCCAGACAATGCACTCAAAGAATTTTGAGATGAATAAAGGGAAAGGAAATTAAGAGGTAGTTGCAAAGGCAAGAGAGGCCACAGGCATTTTGTACACTTTTTAAAAAAAATGGGAAACACTCGTGTCTACAGGTACTATGAGGGAAAAGAAAAGCTAGGAGTTGAGCAAGTGATTAAAGGAAAGAGGCACAGAGAAAGGACACAAGATTCAAGGGAGATAAGGATACGTTCTTGTATGGTGCCATAAGGGCAGATGAAAGGGTTAAGAAGAGGAGAAAAAAAAAAATCTTTTTGTGAAAAGGAGATGATCATAACAGTTGGAAGAAAGTGATAAAGGGTAGGCCAAAGTATATTCCATCAGAAAGTCATCAAGATTCCATGCAGAGAAAGAACTAGATGTCAAACAACATGCAAAACCCATATTAAAAATGTTGTGGATAATGGGCTACTATTTGTCAAGTCTGATTAGAGCCTATCAGTGTAGCATGTTTCTGCCGGGCATACCCCCTTTGCAGGTACACGAATACAAAAAAGATTGCTGGAGGACAACTCAAGTGGTTCAAGAACTTGCAGAGAAGGCATTTGCTATTGGGAGAACAAGGATCATAAATGACAGACACACCCTGAAAACAGGAAAAAGGCAAAATCAGGCTGGAGCGATCCAAATTCAAAATACTGGTGAACTACATGACATATGAAAGCACGGCCACATTGCGAGGAGAATCCAAATGGTGGTGGAGATCCCAGAAGAAACCTTGCAATTATCAGAGATAAGAAATTCAGCAGTTGCATCACAACAAGCACGCAGGCACTGCGCACTGCTCAATGAAAACCAAATGAAATTAACTGACTTTGTTTAATGAGAGGCTAGAAACAAGAATGCAGGCCAAATCAAGTTAGGGCAAAGAAGCATGTAATTACTGTCAATGAACAGTGAGTGAAAATGCAGAACAAGCCAGGAATCAAACCTGAAGAGAAAAGCTCATGGGGAGGAAACGAGCATGCTGTATGTAACAATACAGAGTAAAGAGAAGATTAAAAACTGGATCCCAACACTGTTTAGAAAAGGAAGAATCTGAAGGCAATATGAAAAAGTAGTCTAGTGCCTCTTCCATAGTCTGGCCCAGGACAGAAAGCATAATGCAAGAGGTAACCATAAACAAAGGGATGCAGCATACTGATGATGGCAAAGAAAGCCACATAACTGGTTTTAAAGTGTCAGCTTATGTCTCAGAAAATCAAGAATAGCGAGTGTCTCCATCCACAACCAGGTGGTTGTGAATAAAGTTCTCCCTTTGTCCCTGGTTTARTTTTACATATTTCTTCTCACTCACTGTATACTCACACTTTGGAGAAAGTCAATTATCAGTGTGATTTGTGGTATAATTCTTACTGAATTCATCAATGCTAAACCCATCCACATTTCACTTAAAGCTTACAGACCTCTGTGCGATTCTACTCTATCCACCTTATTTTGTAAGAACTGCAAATTCTCCTACAGTTGTGTAACATGTATTACAGTCACAGAATAACTTAGGTTGGAAGGGACCCCTGCTGAAAGCAGAGCCAACTTTGAAGCTAGATCCAACTTCAGAGGTAAAGCGAGTTGCCTAGGGCCTTGCCCAGTCACATTTGTGCATCTCCAAGAACAGATATTCCGCAGCTTCTCTGTCGCTCCCCCTCCCTCAATCCAATATTTGACCACCCGCACTGTGAAATTTTTTTGCCTAATATTGAATTGGAATTTTCTTTGTTGCAATTTGCATCTGCTGCCACTTGTCCTTTCACTGTATGACTCCAAAAAGAGCCCTAGAGAATATTAAATATCTAGTAGGACAGAATAAGCAGGAGAAAAAAAGATCACTGTAGTCATGAGAAAGCCTTTGGACATCCAGAACTTTTAGTAGGTAATGAGCATCCAGCTTTTTGATGCCTGAAAAAAATCTGTCTGATCAGGTGTGGCAGAGATCTAAACGAGGCCATAAAAAGGACATCACTAGAGATTTATTTAACATGAAAGATGATCGCTTAAGACATGAGAGAAGAAAAAGGAAAAATGGTATTCCAAATGGTATACATATTGCAAATGAAAACAAATCATTTTATATAGCAAGGTTAGGTACTCACCATCTCTCTTGCAATCTCCACAGCTTCCTGCAGCCCATAGAGCCTGCCACAGACCAGGTAGATCCCATTGGCCCAGAGAATACAACCCTCATGGACCCAAAATTCATTGCTGTCAAGAGGTAGTTCAGGAATTTGTAACTCCAGCTCAGTGCCACCTTCTGAAGTGGGCATAGAGGGTTTTGAGTCCAAAGGAGTCTTTTCACCACCACTGCCACCGTCAGTGGTTGCTTTTTTACAAGAAGCTCCCCTTGAAAGTGACCGAGAGGCTCCACTACAGTCCTCAGAGCGGTGCCGCCTCTTAAAGCGGGGATGAGCAGCTAGGCTTCTTTGTTCCTTCTGTTGTTGCTGTTCCTCCTCCTCTTCTGTATCTGTCTTGGAACCATTAGAAGCACTTTTGTGCCGTACCTTGACCTTGCTCTGCATTTCTGTGGCCCTCTTTGGAGGTGGGTTCTTGGGCAAGGTGGCTGCGTAATCCTGGGGGTAGAACGGACCAAAGAGGTCACCCATGTTACGATAGCTGGCCCATTTGCCACACAGGCAGCAAACCAGATGCCCTAAGACAGAAGACTCTGTCACTACAGGGCCCTGCAGCATGAAAGTTGAGGTGGGCAGCACTTTGCTCTCTGCATTGCTAGGAGGGGGTGTTGAAGACCTCTGTCCCTTCCGACCCCTCACCAATTTGTTCTGCTCCTCTTCCTCCGCATTAATGATTGTGCACACAGCGCCTAATTCACACTTGTTTACCACATGAATATAAGGGAAAAAGGACTTATTCTTGGAGTCAGTTTTATCTACAGACTGGGTAGCATATTTAAGCTTGATCTCTGGTTCTTGAGGCTCCACAATCGGAGCAGCTCGTCTAGGCTTCCGCTTCCGTGGCTGTGCTGCAGGTTTTCGCCTCTCCCTCCTTTGCCTCTTCGGTTTTGGCTCGCCACCGCCTACCCCTTCTGAAGACTGTGAAGGTACTGGTGGGGGTGGTGGGGGTGGTGGCAGTTGCTGCTGTTGCTGCTGCTGCTGCTTCTTCTGCTTATTCACGCTCCCAATTGGCCTCCCCTTTTTCTTTCCAGAGGGAAAATATCCCTTTGGAGGGAAACCATCTGGCTTGGGTGAAATGTTTGTCACATCTCCATCTTTTTCCTCAGACTTCGGATTTGGTTCAGAAGTAAACACACTGGAAGGGGAAATTGTTTTTGAGTCAGAAAAGGTCAGAGTTCCAGCTCCGCTTACAGTTCCATCAGACCTTCCCTGACCACCTGACTTCTGAGAAGGTGGTGGTGCTGCACTGGATCCTGCTCCTTC
Organism: Phoebastria nigripes; assembly: GCA_035582835.1. Lineage (NCBI taxonomy): Eukaryota > Metazoa > Chordata > Aves > Procellariiformes > Diomedeidae > Phoebastria > Phoebastria nigripes. Next base: position 2,725,355 of record JAYKAV010002777.1, read on the forward strand.
TTTACCAACACTGGCACTTTCAGGGACCTCTTTCTTGGTTTTATCATCCTCACTGCTTTGCCACTCTTCTGAAGATCTTGTAAGAGTTATTTCACCAGTTGTATCCTGGCTTGCTGGCCCCACTTGATCTGACATCTCTCCTTTTCTCTTCTCAGCCTCTGGTCCATGTCCAGCCACATTTCCTCCTTCAGGTCCACTCTTAAGGGACAGGATGTCATCAAGAGTGACAGTATCTGCACCAGTTTCAGCACTGTTGGTTGAAACACTTCTCCTAATATTGGGAGATGTAATTTTTTGAACAATAGCTTCCAGTTTTAATCCTCGCCCCTTTCTTGGGGGCAATATTTTGGTCTTAGCCGGGCTTGTGAGGGAAACAGCAGGGCAATTCCTATTATCAGGACTTGGCAGGTCCTTGAAGGAATCTCCCTTTGCAACTGACTTGCCAACATCTTGGCTTTGAGATGAATGGGCATAGGAGTTGTACGTTTTATCAGCTCCTTCTTTTGCTGAAGTCATCAGTCGCCCTTTATCTTCACTGCCACTGTTCTTCATATCCTGTGGCTGTCTTTTGGTAGGGATAGGCGAGATGAAAGAACGGACTCTCCTCCTCATAATTAACGGATTTTGAGGAGACTGGTCTTCCTGGCCAGGGAGCCTGAGCATGGCATTACTAGGCTTGGGCAAATCTGTAGATTCCTCTCGTCGATGCCCATCGCTTTCTTGAGGGCAAAATCTTTTTTGGTTGGCTGCTCCGAGAGGGCCACTACTTTTGGCAGGAGAAGTTTGCCGAGAGAGGTCCCAACCAGATTCATGATGCTGCAACTTCTGGTTGCCATGTTTCAGTTCAGTGCATTTGCTCTGAGTACTGTCACTCCCCATAACGCAGCGCCCAGCTTCCTGGCTTCCAGTATCGTGGTAAGAGCTACCTTGAAGGTACATCATTCCATCCTTGTCATTTTTTAAGGGACTCCTTACTCTTTCCAGAAACTGCTGTTGTCTTGGGCTCTTCCTTGCTCCTTCCTGCCTGTGCTGAGCTGCAGCAATCACACCCTGAGCAGTGCTACTTGCCCAATCTTTGTATTCTTCCTGCTGTTGCTGGTATATCTGTCTCTTGTAATGATACTGGGAATTTAAACTCTGGTTAGGGTCACCGAAAGCATGGGGCCTAGCATTTGTGTGATATGCTGAAGCCAAAGACGGGCCTTCTGAATTCTGAGGGTAAGCAGAATGCAAGGAACCCCTGTTAACTCTTTCAGATAGCGTCATGTGCGGGTTCATGTGATGCAGATCTGTCCCTGGGCCTCTGCTTCTGCCTGGCGACATTTTCAGCTTATCAGCAAGATCCTGAAATTGAGAAGGTGATTTACCCCTGCTGCTTCCAGTTCTGCCAGGTGCTCGTCTCATCTGTGTCGATCTGCTGTCCTGCTGGGGAACGTAGTCTGGAGCAGCATCGGAAACTGCAGCTCCAGGGCTAGCATTGCCTCGGAAAGATTCATGCTTGATGCCAGCAGGATGACAATGGTCTCCTGATTTTTTATTATTGAGACTAGCTGAGCTCTTTGACTGTTCAAAATCTTCTTCTTTTATTTGCCCACTGTGAGCTTTCATCTTTGTTTCCATGGATACTAAACCACCAGGGAGTATTACTGACTGGCTCAAGCCAGGGGCAAGACGTTCACTCCTTCCACTTCTGGCCTCAGGACCCATGTGCCCCATTGGGTGAGGGCCAGGATCTCTGACAAGTTGCCTTAATGGAGATATGTCACAGATCACTGACCTCCTCTCTGAGAGCGCTCCCCCTTCATGGGCAGAAGACTGAGACTCCACATCAAACTTTCTAGCAATAGGGTAATCAGCTAGATTTATCTGCTTCATGTCAGGAGCTGTGCTGCTAGACTTCCTATCCCAGGGACCCCAGTGAGGGCCTTCCAGGAGAGACCCCATGCTTTTATTTAAGAGGCCTCTATTGGTCAATTCATTGGTTTGACTAATTAAGATATTGGGCCTCATGGCTCCCTCCAAACTCCCAGCCATCCCAGAATGCTCTTGTGCATTCCTAGAATACCTTCTGTCTGGATGATGGTGGTACCCCTGTAAGACCTCCTGTAGGAGGCTAGGAAACTTCTCATTCCGGCCTTTGCGCTCACTGTGCCCTGGAAAATCCCCTTTTTCTTGACCAGAAGGATACTGTGGAAAGCCACCAATATTTCTCTGTATACCAGCTGCTATATTATCCTTGTAACTGTATCTTAAACTGCCAGGAGATTTGGAAGGTTCTGTTCTTGCAGGAAAATTTGGCCCAACAACTGCATGACCAGGCTGGCTGTTCCCCTCTCCATTATGGTTAGTGTTATCTCCACTTTTGCTCCCTTTACTTCCTCCTTGAGTTTCTGGCTGCGTCCCTACATGCCCAGTTTCTTTCGCTCCACTAGCACTAGCTGGTGCCTGAGTGGCTGTGGAAGCATCATCTTGTGCAGGTTTATCTTGTCCGCCTGACTTTTCTACTCTTCCTGTCATGGCTTCCCGGGAGACAATCACCCCAACTGCCTTTTCATTCACTTTTGGGGCATTTTCCACAGCCACCACAGCTTCCTTCCCATCAGGGGAGGCCACATCCTCCCTAGCTGCAGGGCTGCTGCTGAGTTTTGATGGCTCATTCTGAGAGCCTTGTGCTGGTGAAGAGTTGGATCTCTCTAAGTTACCCCCTTTGTAAGTGGTGTCTGAGCTGGTGCTCTGGCCACTCAGCTGTCTCACCCTTTCCCCATGATCCTCTGAACTACTGGAACAGCCACCATCAAGGGACTCTGCCAGGGGAGACTTGAGTTGCTCCTCTGCCTGGGAGGAGCCTTCTGAGTTCGTGCAGCTGTCAGCCTTCTTTGAAGAGGATGACCTTTTGGAACTTTTTTTCTGAGGTGCCAAGGCATCCGAGAGCAACATGTGCTGGACTGTGTTGGGCAGATTGGCCACTTGAGAACTTAGAGCACTCAGGCTGCTCAGCCCTGGATCTGTGAGTCTTTTTTCCTGCAGTCCTTCCAGCCCAAACCCCTTGAATCCCCCTGCATGAGCATTGGGGCTTGGCATCATAGATGGTGTAGGACTAAGCTGAGGCATCATCTGCAGGATTCGGTTTCTAGAACCCATGGACATGTTGCCTTGCCCACACTGGAGATTTTCTCCACCTGGCATAAGTGGAGAAGGGGTAGAGCTGCAGCTTGGAGACTGAACCACAGATGCAGCAGGAGATGGATTAGAGATTGGACTGAAGTTTTGGTGGAACTGCATCGGTGACCTTACAGGAACTTCAGTCTGGCTGTACTGCCCCACTTGACTTTGAAGAGAGAGCTTGGTGGCAGCATTTGAATACTGCATTACGTGCTGAGGTGGGTGCTGTTGCTGCTGCCCCTGCTGCCCGCTTTGGGACAGCTTAGACTGCTCAAAGCTTTTCATCGGTTGAGTCTGAAAGCTGTAGTTTGACTGGGTCCCATATGCCTGTGCATTGGAACCCACAGCATGGCCTTCATACTGTGACCCAGAATTCACACTGTAGCTTCCATCATAATTCTGTCCTGACTGGCCAAAACGCTGCGGGGAGGGGAAAGAGGAGGAGGAGGAGGACGACGAAGGTGGCTGATAGTGTTGGCTGAACTGACCCACTCGTAACTGGTACCCAGAAGCAGAGGAAGGCAGGGTGGATGGACGCTGCATTGGCTGCAAGTGTGAGGTGCTAGAAGCAGACTGGCTGGAAGCCTGGGGTAAGGGCTGATGATAGATCTGCTGTCTCAGCTGCTGCACCTGCTGCTGCTGGCTAGAAGCCTGCTGCTGATACTGGGCACTCCCTGGAGAAAAAGGACCAGTATAATCCTGTTGATAGTGGGATACACCCCCAAGGGTCGAGTGCTGTGTTTGAAACTGGCCCACATGTCCCTCACTCCCATACTGACTCCCAAAGCTACTCCCTTGAGGGGGCCCATAGCTCTGTACTGGTCCAGAAGGCCTGCGCTGAGGTGGCTGCTGCCCTCCTGATGCCACTGGATCTTTGTTGGCAGCCATATAGTAAAACTCTCCTGCTTCTTTTCTGAAACCTTGGTAGCTCTGATGGCCAGAGCTCTCACCAGGCATTGCTGTAGAGGCTCCTGTTGCTCCACGACGTCCACTGCCAGCACCTCCTCCAAAGCTCTGGAACATCTGGGCCTGCTGGCGGGGGCTGAACTCTTCCAGTCGGGATGAACCGTGTACTTCCTGCGGGTAGCTCTGCTGGTTTCCGTGGTAACTACTTTGCTCCCGAAAGGACTGCATGCTGTTCAGCAGCAGAGTGGCAGCTCGAAAGCCCTCCTAAAGGGGGAGAAAAAGAAAGAGGGGAAAAAAAAAGGTATAGCATCCACATCTCCCAGTCACACCAACACCACTGCTCAATTTCACTGTTTTAATAGCAATTAAAATTTAGTATTTGTCCCCTACTTTCTGGTACATCAATGTGTATCCCCTCTCCTTGTAACTTTCCAACCTTCTAGGTAGTGCAAGTAAGAGGAATCACTCACTTCCAAGAAAATACAAGTCGGTAGCCTACTACCAGTTGGAGTGCATTTTCAGCATTAGTATTTCCCCACAGTCGTTTACTAACTGCGTCTGTTTACATGCCCTGAAGAAACAAACTTCCAACAATATTTTGCAAAGCAAATGAGAACAATCCTCACCCTCCAGCTATTCTCTATGGTCAATACTGGGAGTAATCAAGTATTTTGCTACCATGTTAAAAGATGCAACAATGAGAAGCCTGCAACACTCTCAAACCACTCTTGGATCTACTGTAGGAACGATATCCAAGGCCCACATTTCACTCTGGGAAAGATCTCTGTTAGAAAACACTCAAGATACAATTGACCAAAGCTCAAACCGAGATACTCCAATGAAAAGCATCTATGGGAACCTGTGAAAGAACTGGCACCAGCATGCTCAAAGACATCTACTCCATGCTCTGTTCCTGACTACTCCAGTGACACTTTTAGGTGAAAACCAAACAGCAAGACAACACATGGTATTTTTTTCCCCCCGTCTGCTTTGTTTTAAAAGATGGAAAGTCAGAACAAGTCCGCTCTACTTGAGCAAAAAGGTCTACAACTTCATCCTTTAGGACTTTTATATTACCTTGAATGAAACTTAACTGAAAACATTTGTCAGCCAGAATATGTATTTTGGAATACCATGTATGATCATCCACATTTACATAATCAACTCCTAAGTAAATGCACTTCAGGAAGGCTCTCCTATGTACTTCAATCTATTATTCAGTGTGTCGAAGCATGACTCATCCTCAAGGACTGGACCACAGCTGCAAAATTGTTTGGGGACCCTGGCTAGGCCCTCTGTAAAAGCCCAACACATCACTAGACGCATTAAGATAAGTATGGTAATGAACAAGTATATGCATATACACTGTCTTTTTTTTTTTAATTTAAATAAACAAATAAAATCAATAAAACAGATGACAAAAGCATTTCATTTCTGAAACACCTTGTGGTTTTCTCTTCCTGAAAACAAACTGGATAACGCCACCTGGAGAGACTCCTTCCTTTAAATAAATTGTAAGACAATGCTCACACTTTTCCACGAAACAGAACCCTGACTCCTCAGATTGGAGACTTCCTGGAAGACTTGCTTGCATTATGTTTTCTCATTTAGCCATGTTTTGTGCCATGTGTTTTGTTGCCACATTCAACTGAACCCGCTCAAAATTAAAGTCTAGTTTTGCACTTAAAAGTTTTGTTCAAGTAGAAGATCACCAGAGTCCCAAGAAAACAGGCATACAAATGAGGAGATGCAGGTGATGTCTGGCATCATGCTCTTTTCCCATCTGCCTCTCAATATTACTTTTCTTTATTAGTATGTATGTTATATACAGAAGGCTCTAACTCCACCATAAGGGTCTTTCAGAAAGGGATCCTAGTTATATTTGGGTTTCTACTATCTGTTTGTGCATGCAGGCTATGGAACACACACAAAAAAACCCCACTGCAATGTATGTCTCCACAATCCCTCTCTGCTAACTCAAAGGCATCTTTGTGTTGCAGCCCTGGTTCATGCAGCTTAATGTCCACAAGAGTATTACTGAAACACTTACTAGAATCAGAAGGGAACTTTCAAATTGCTGATACTTCCGTCGCTCCCCTTCTAGGAAGTCAAATTTACTGCTGTTTTAATCTTATACTCTAATATTTTAAGTGTCATACTACAAAAGAGGTCTGCTGTTCTGCTGAACTTCTGCTTTTTTAGCATTTTAAAGACTACATATATCACATGAATAACACTTCTATGAATGCCACACCATGTCAATCTGTCCAGTTTGGGCTTCTTATGGATAAAACCCTCCCTTTTCTGAATTATTCCCTTTGATGTTTCATCAGCTTGAAGCTCCTGCCCTCAAAATGGGGATACCTAATGCAAGCTTCTTTCTCCCTTTTTGTATGACTTGCTGTTAAGGTGAAAAATGGGACAAAAAAATAAAAGCAGGAAAGAAACATACATAGAAACAAAAGGAAGTTATCAAACTAAAGGTAAGAGAACATCTACTGTAACTGGCAGATGTTAGAAAGCAGCTTCCCTAGATAAGCAGTTTGGGGCTCTGCAATCAGCAACATCCATGTGGTATGGAGACTGTGTGCACACCCTGGCAGTCACGTGCTTTGCATCCTCTTCTCATGAAAGCAACATTTCCATCCTCATCACAGCCTCAGTCTCTCACAGAATCTCAGACTAATTTTTAAATATGACTTTAATAAAGCTTACTTTGCATAGTCTGAACACAGTCTCAGGAAGCCTGTTTTGCATTACATCATACAAAAACTTTCATCACAGATGATATTCATTCTTCTATAATAATACTAACAAAGGCTTGAAAACTGCTAAAATACATTAACAATGCTAGGAAACATTCTTAAGACCTCCTCACTATTAAAAAAGAATCATTTTAATTACATAATGGAACAGAAACAGCACAAGATGCCATCAAATACCTTTAGGAACACAGATCCAGTAAAGGTCAACCTGAGGCATAAACTCCTATCCTCCATAATCTCATGCAATCACATAATATTTATTTAGTCCAGCAGATATATACGCTAACTCAGGGAGAACATGCTTTTCTCCTTCAATTTATTATTTTTTTTAATCTTGGATTTTACCCTGACAAACAAAGTTTTCATCAGGAGAACTTAAATTGCTGGCACCTAAGCAAATGCTTTCTGTTTTCAAGTCTCCTACAGAACAACACTTGCTTTGAATATCTCACAAGGAGCTTAACTTGAGTAACACAACCAGTAGAATAGCAGCCAAAAAAAAAAGAAAAAAGGCATTTCATTAGTAACAGGAGTAAGAAAAGATAGGAGGTGCTTCAATCCATTACATCATTGATAACTTAAGACATATAGCACATTTCCTGTCATTAATGTACTATAAATACAAGACTATTACAATTACTATTGTAATAATCTTTCTTAATAATAACAGCACTGTAAAGTGCTTAGATCTAAGTGCTGTGTTCTCAGCAAAACCACTGAGAATAATTCCACAGGCAAGCCTTGTTAATAAAATACATTCAGACAGATGAGACCTTCAAAGTCTACCTAGATCCACAGGAAAAAAAAATATATTTATTTGATTAAATTTTTACTGGAAGCCTTTAAAGAAAACATTTTCAGCTGGCACATACTCCTCCACATGCAGGAACTCAAGAGAACGATACACCAGCTGCTGACTAGAGACTACAACACAATCATATAAAACTCCATAATGGTGGTACACATCCATAATCCCATCCCCAGCAGAAGGGGCAAAGTCCCACCTCCAAAAAAAGAGCTCCATTAACAGCCACAAGTTACACACATTTACAGTGTTTTCCAACACACACAAGGAAAACATCCAAAGCCTTCCCGATTTATTCAAAGGAAAGGTAAGATTCTGGCACAGCTTTTACTACTCCAGTGTCACACCTACACTCTTGCTACACGTGCACCCAGCTCTATCAATAAAGCTTCATGATTCTCCTCAAGTATTTATAGCCTGTAGCTGTAGAGCCATCTAAGCATATCCATCTAGAGATTACAGACTACATTCACTAGGCTAAGCAGTTTCACTCTGCTCCAACACTTTTGTTTCTTCCTCAATAGCCCAGTAATCAAAATTTGCCTTCAACCTGGCAGGAACAAAGGAAGCATATCACAAGCTTGTGTGGCTGATAAAAGAAACAGCCTCAGTGACAAAATCACTGCACGTAAGTCACAAATAGAGAGAAGCAGTAGGTCCTCTTATCCATGTCTCAGACTTATTTGTGAAACATCTGAAGTTATTTCAGACAGTCTTTCAACCTACCTTCTCCATGTGAGCTTATTTTTAAGCATGTCTACAATGCAGATTGTTTCTTGTTTAACCGTCCGAAACAGCCTTGTAGAATGACTTTGTTAACATAGGAGTTCCTCAAAATATGGAGCTACTGCATTCTGATCCTACTTTGAGCAAGATTATTAAATGGTAGTCAACAGCATGTAAGTGTCTTTCAACAGTTCCTGCATGTATATGAGACTGCCCCCAACCACTGCTGACTAACAGAGTTCATCAGTCCTCCCACACTGATTACTGTGCGAAATGATCTTCTGCAACTTACTGTGCTAGGTTTTTAAAATCCATATAAATCTTTAAAACTTTTTTGTCCCAATTACCAAAGACTGGACAAATATAGGACAGCTGCCCAGATTTTCCCACATAATACTGTTGCCAGCATAGTAGTGCAGAACTACAGACAGACAGCTCAAACAAGTGAGCTAAAAAACAAAATACTGTGGGGATATGCTTAATTCTTAACGATAAGCCTATAAAGGAGCAAATGAAACCAGCATCACTTAATTCTGTAGGAGGTAAGTGAGGTCTTTCTGCTTCGTTAAATTTTCTTCAGATTTGGGTTGACTACTGTGACCCATCTGTGCAGAGAAGTCTCAGGCAGCAGTCAAATGCAATATATTTTCGGTGATCTGTCAAAGACCTCTCACTTCCTAGCATGCTTATCAGGAAAGAAAATGTAGTTACAGGCAGGTGACAAACAGTAAGATAGCATTTTCCATAGTCAAAAAATGTACATGAACAAGTGGGTTTTTCATAGAGTGTCCAGGCTTCTGGTTAAAATAGACTTATTTGCTAAATGCTGTGCAAATAACAGAGATATACACACATTTCCATAGCCATTTCTAGTCACAACCCATACAAAATGCAAAAATTCCTACTTTTGTCCTTCCTCACTGTATCTTCTTAAAGTAGCAGAGCACACCCACAACCAAAAAAAACCCCACCAAGCCAGAACTTGAGTATGAGCAACTCAGTGGCATAATTTGTAAGTACACAATCTCCAGGATCTGAATTAAGCCTGAAACATAGGAAAAAAAGATTTCCATGTACCGAGTATCATTTCCATTGTCAAGGCCAAGTTGCTAACCTTCATTTCTGCAGGTACACAGTTACTACTTGCACACCTGAGCAATGGCTGGGAACAGACTGATCTTGTTTCAGTTTTGGAGGAACATTACCCTGTCTGCTGCTTTTAAGAGAAGGCAAATCAGCTATGCCACAAGTAGATGAACTTAAGGATCAAACCTAAGACTGCATTTAACAAAGTAACAGATCTAACTTATTTCTTCTACATTTGATGCCTTTTTAAAAGAAAAGGGAAAACGGTTTTAGTTTTCAACCTCAGGTGTGATACGGAATTAAACCAAGACAGCCAGCACTTCAAAAGGTCACTAGTTTGTCCAAGCAATAATACTCACTGCTCACTTCTTTCAGAAAGTTGTGGTTACCCTGAACTGCAAACAGATTTTCTTCATACCTTTCTATAAAGCTGTTTCAGATCCTGCTCCATTAAAAGTTACTTTTGCATACTACAAATAAACAGAATGACTTAAGACATGGGAAACTCTGATATTGTCTTATTCACCACCGCACTTCTAGAGAAAACTGCAGTCAGATCTGGCTCTCACCAAGCCATCATAATTTATTCTATCAAAGAAGCCTTACTACACCACTCAAAGTTTAAACAGTATGCAATTAATTTTCACTGAGAGTGCCAGAATCTGTTGAAGTAGATAAACTAAAGTAGATAAAAGTATCTTGGAAAGTATATAAAAATTGACATTAAAACCAGAATACTATGTTACTGAAAACTGAATATTACATTCAAAAAATAAAAAAAAAAAAAAAAAAAAATCACAATGTGATATCTTAAAAACACCCATATGTAGTTGTTACACATACTTAAGTGTCTAATAATAATACATATTAGCAACATGTCTTACAAATCAGTGCTAATACTGGCCTTGACATAAAAACTGAATTTTGTCCTGCCCAATGAAAAACTTCATCAAAAGAGTCCTCAAATGAGTTAAAGCTTGGCCCAGTGGATTGTAACTAGTTTCCGTCATCTCACAGAGACACTATGCCTTCTTTATCAAAATGTCTGTACAGCTTTTTAGAAAGTCAGTATGTATGAGCTTAAATCCAAACAATTAAGGAAACGTTTCTCACAGAATGGGTGAAGAACAGATGAGCGTGGCAGAAGGAACACAGTGAGCTTTGTCAGTTGAGAGAGGGGAATGCTCTGGGTATTATTGTGCTAGATATGATCTACATTCACTTCTTATTTCATATATTTCCCTAAGTGGCCACAGAAAATTTTACTAAGCATGAGTCATTGCATCTTCCTATCTCACAGGGGAGACGTGAACAAACATATTCAGAGTATTCAACTGCTATAATAAAAGGCACCATATAAACAAACAACAACAACAAAATAATCAGAATTTTGCATGTGGATATTGCTTGACTGCTCATTTCTTCCTCCACCCTCGAAATATTTTTTCTGAATTATTTTTTCAAAAAAATATTTGGATAACACCAAATTAAAAATACCCAACCAGATTTTTTGTGGCTGCAAGTCCTCCTTACGTACTACGTGAACAGAACTAAAATACCATCTCCAGTTTAGCTCTGCACTTTGAGTGAAGTGTACTGTTAAATTCATATTCCTAAACATGAAGAAAGAAGTCATCTGACAAGCACAAAATTTTGTTGTAAGCTGGTATTAAAGTTGTGGTGCTATGAGAACATGTATTTCTAGAAATATATAACTAATGGTCAAAGTTCAGCAGAATTTTACGTGATTTTACATATCTGATTTCATTATTATGTCATTGGTTCTCAGTCGACAGCACAGATGCACTTAAATAGCTTTTAAAAATCCACCAACCGATTGCTGAAAGTTATCCATCTAAATTTTTAACAGATATCGCTATTTTAATAAGAACCTATGCAAATCAGTCAGATTCCATTTTATGTCGAAGATTAAAACAACAATTTTGGTTTCCACATATAGGGTCAGTCCTCTATGCACTAGCTTAAGAGATCCCGCCTCCTCCACGGTGCTAACACAGCCATTCATGCAGCAAGCCAGACAGGAGAACTGATATGGTTGAGAAACAATTCTGCAAGAGAGAAAAGCCATTTCTGAACTGACAGATCCATTCACTGCATCGTCACACAAACATCTGTACCAGCAAAACGGACACAGCAGGAACTGCTTAAGTGGCACGGCTACTGAAGTGCACTTGAAATCAGAAGTTCATATTTAAAAGGCTCTTCATCTTTACACAACAGTCAAACAACCCTTCCCACCATCAAAATGTAAATAATACTGAACCCTTAGCTCCTCATTTCTTTTCTCCAAGTTGCAGATCAGCTGATTGCACATCCTAACCCAATTCACTAGTCCTCTGAAAAATTTGGTAACTCATTATATGCCTCTTACTGCAAATTCACCTGTGTCCATATCTCCAATGTCTCCATACAGTCAAACATCACGTCTGCTTCCACAATACAGCAAAATCCGAGCAACCATTTCAAGGACAGCTCCTGATCTGCTCTTCACCTCCTCAGACATGTGAGACAAGGTTCAAAGGCATCACAACTCTCACCAAACCTTCACCTTTCAGTTACAAAACTGAAGACAGTGAAAAGAAGTCAATTATAAATCGCAAGAGGAAAGCAGAAAAGAGTGAGCAGGGTTGCCGGGTCCTACCTGTCCAAGCTCCCACTTTCATTGCAGGAATGAATCCAGTACCAAAAATACTCAGAACTATACAGCAGTAAAAAAAAAAAAAAAAATCTAACAATTATTTTTAATTAACTTTTATAAATTGTTCATACCAAGTACTAGCCCCTGCCTTTAAAGTCTTAAATGCATTATCTCTTCAAATTATGACAAGTTGCTAAGATGAATACTTAGGTCACATTTAATATTACCTGTAATACATGTCTTTCTTTTCTATTCAATGTAGTCTATACAATTAAGTCTTTATTCTGTTTTACAACGCCTGGTGCAATGAGCCTGTAACTAAGACTCCTGGGAACTCCTCAAGGCAAATGAGGTAAATTAACACAAAATATCTATCAGTTATGTGCAAGTATTATTACAATACAGGTTACACACTGTATACAAGAATTAAATCCATTGATTAGGATAAAACCATTGTTGAGGATAATACCACCTCGCTACATTATATGCAATAACATTAAAATCAGGTAGAAATGTAACCTCAATCTACTTAAACTAACAAATTAAAGAATTACCGTCCAATTGCAAAAAAGCTCTACTCAAATTTATGTCCTCCAAACTTCTTATAGATAATTTTTGTTCCTTTAAGATAACACAAGAAATTTAGCTATGTACTATACCACTTTCAAGTTTCACTAGCCAAGGTTATCATTCTTCCTATCAATTTAGCACTTCATCCCCCTAAAGTGACACAGATTTAAGAGCAATTTGGGTGTGGAAGGTCTGCAAATACTCCTGCTATGGAAGACTTGAGACAGTCAAGGCCATATGATGCTTACTGATAAAATGTTAGGGGAAAATAACGTTTTTCTCTAACATAAGAAAGAAGTGGTTGAACTTCCCTCAAAAAAATTTCCAAGCATTTTTAAGGTTTTCACACTAAAAAAACCAACAACTTTTCTTTCCCTGAAATCTCTCCTTGTCTCCTACAACCTATATCCTCTAAACATCACTTTACTCATTCCKCCACCCCCTGGGTTCCACAGCATCTGCCTCATGCTGGAGCCAAAAGTTGAAGCAGATCCATTCCTACAATTTAAGTGTTGTCTCCTAAGAGAGACTAACAGGGAGATACTAAGACTACAGCCACAGTTACAGTTACAGGGAGACAGAAGAAACAGTTCAGATAAATGTATCAAGTTATTTTGTATTAAAGTGATTCAACAAAAAGATTACTTCAGTGGCAGCACTAGTTTAAGGAGTTCCTCCCCGCTCATACCTTCCCATCCCCAAGACTCTCATTCCCACCCCAGCACTGCAGGTTTTCTTTGGATTTTTCAGACTGAGCTAGTTTCTTGATCCATCTCATTGTGCATCCCCACTGTAGTTATACTGGCGTAACCAACAGACAGATGACAGAAAGGAGGCAGCATACTGCAGTGTTGGAGCAGACAGTTAAAAACTCCTTAAGTTTGTACTTTTTGAAATTCCTGTATCACTACGCCTTAGCCTAAAGCACTTAAATTGTTTCACTCTCACCAGCTTCCCCATGGAGTCAGTTAAAGCCTTCCAGAAGGTTTCTTTCCATGTCAATTTTATAAGATGATTAAACTTCCAATACACCTCAGTTAAATGTCTGAAATTATATGGTATAAATTCAGGCCACCATAACCAACAAACAAGATACTGTACCCTGCTACTTTAAATTGCAGACACTTAACCCCGTGCTTCTACGTTCTGCTGCTCCAGCCAAAGGCACGGTGAATGCCAACAGTAGTCAGACCACACCACAGACACAAAATTAACTCTAATGAGCACAAGCAGTTCACAGAAGTGAACAAGCTACAACTGCTGATCCTCTCACAACTGGGGTCTAAAGCTTTCTCCTCCCCCAGCAGATTTCAGTATCACCACAGTGATAGTGTTGGGCAGTGTTTGAGGTTGTCGATGGAGACATACTTGGAAAGTTGATGGACAAAGCCTCCACTGCATGTATTCCATCTTGTATCCTAGAGCATATATCCTGAAGAAAGTCAACAGCTGAAAGCGAAGAGGAGGGATTAATTCAGCACCAGAGAAGAAAGAACACCTCTATAAATACAGATTAGTGGAGGATAACAAAGATGCTGCACTCTGAGCATAACTTTTGGAAATGCTAGAGTTAAGATTCCAAAGTAAGATAGAGGGAGCTTTAGATGGTCCACTACTCTGAGAATCAGCCCCATCATTCTGTTAAGCTTGAGCTCCTGCAGTCATTCATCCTGTACACCAGAGAGAAGAGAAAAAAAAACCAGAAGACTCCACTGTTTCTTTCTCCATCCTGCCTCCCCTCAAGAGGAGGCTAAATAAAGGGGGACAATTAACATAAACCATACATGATGGTTATATATAATCATTCCATAATGCTAATGTATTCCTAGAGTTCTATTACAAGAACATAAAGATGAGATGCTGTTTCCTCCCTTGCTCTAAAACATCCAAACATTCAATGAAAAACTGAAAAGTTTGCCACCTTGTTTCAGCTAGAAAGATGACAACATAAACAAGTCATTGACTTTTACCTTGAGAATTGCTCCTGCTTTAATTCTTTATGTCTTATTAACCAACTGGGCAAAAGGTTCTTACTCCTTAGTTTATTTCAGAAAGGCAACATACACATGGAGCTAATCAGGAAAAACTTCATGAGTAAACACAGCCTAACAAAGTCTTTATAAACACTACAGTTCTGTGGATGAGCAAGGAAGTTTATTTCCTAATTCCTCCTCCTGTCCACGTTTAGGAGCTCCCTGACCCTGTTTCTCACTGAGCTAAGAGATGTGCTTTCCCTGGTGAGCTTGATCCAGATTCACTCAAGTCATCTTTTTCCACCAACTTTGACAAACTTTTGATTAGGCTGTAGAGTATACATATAGTTAACCTCTTCTCCTCCCCTTGCCACTTTCAGCAGCTCTATTATATATACACACCCGTTTTGTTTTCCACATATTCCCCCTTTCAAACATACAGCAAACTATATTTATGCAAGGCAAAAAGACAAGAAAACAAACAAAATGAACACATGACAAGTCAAATTTCTGTATCTTAATTGCAGGATACTACCATCATTCAAAAAAAAATGTACTCAAACTGAGCAATTCTCAAGAAAGAAAACAGTTTTGTCTCTGATAACTGGAATATGAGAAGATACCAAACGTAGAAGTACCCCAGAGCAAAAGGGAAAAAGACCAGAAGGCAAGAATCACCACCCTGCTCCCCAAACTGCAGTAAACATGATGCTGACCGAAGTCAAAAGTGCAGACACACAGAATACCACACTGCAGTGGACCTCCCTGGGTCATCACCAAAGCCAATCCTCTACCACAGATGGCAACCAAACAATTCTGCATCAGTAAAGTTCTCTTTATGCACTCTCACAGTAAATGGGAGACTAAGAAAGTCAAAGGAAGGATGTTTCTCCATTACAATGCAGTGATTTGGAGGGAAGGGGGATAAGGATAGCACAGTTCAGTTTTTTTCATGCAAAATAAATAGCGTCACTTTGGAGCAATTCTCAATTATGCTCCTGCTACTTCCGCTCTCCAGCAGTACAGAAGAGAATCTGCCACTCACTCAGTGATGCCCTGCAATACAAAGACAATCTGCTACCACCTTCTGTAACAATTTTGCCCAACTCATTTAATTCACTGCCTGCTAAGTGTCTATCATACTTTTCAGGACCTATCTAAAAGACCATTTTTATGTAGCAATATGCATATGGTACGGTCAGGATCAAGAACATCAGAAAATCTGATGAACACAACATTTCGTGCAAATTTGTTGGAGAAGGGAAACCTCCCCACTTCAACATGCATGAAGAGAGACAGGGAAAACGCACAGTGGCAAACCAAAATGTACACCATATGACAGAACGCTGTTGACTTCACTCTTTTTTTCCCTTGAATGCAAGATGAGAAACAAAAAGAAGGCACATGATAATATAGAATCATAAAATCATTTAGGTTGGAAAAGACCTCTAAGATCATCGAGTCCAACCATTAACCTAACACTGCCAAGTCCACCACTAAACCGTGTCCCTAAGCGCCTCATCTACACGTCTTTTAGATATCTCCAGGGATGATGACTCAACCACTTCCCTGGGCAGCCTGTTCCAACGCTTGACAACCCTTTCGGTGAAGAAATTTTTCCTAATATCCAATCTAAACCTGCCCTGGTGCAACTTGAGGCCATTTCCTCTCGTCCTATTGCTTGTTACTTGGGAGAAGAGACCGACACCCACCTCGCTGCAACCTCCTTTCAGGTAGTTGTAGAGAGC
>JAYKAV010002777.1:2749186-2760470 GCA_035582835.1 Phoebastria nigripes
GGCTCAGCAGCGCGGGCGGCGGGGCGCCGCTGCAGGCCGGGGTCCGGGCCGAGGGGACGGTGGGGGCCCGGGGGCGTCTCGCTCCATTCTCCCCTCACGCACACAGAGGCGCACACACACACACACACACACACACACAGGAAATAACACGGCGTCAGCTGACCCCCGCCAGCCAATGGCGGCGGGCGCTGGGGAACAGCGCGCGCCAGCGGGAACGGCGCGAGGCGGCGGGTCCCGGCCGGGCGAGGGAGCGGGGAGGGGGAGCGGCGCGTGCGCGCGCGCCTGTGTACATGTATGTGTCTGCGTGCGCGCGCGCGGCAGCGGGCGGAGAGGGGCGGGGGGACGCGACGGAGCCACATCCCCTCCCACCACGCGGCCGCTTAAAGGGGCCGCGCGCCGCCACCCCAGGGAGGGGGTGGTCGGTGCCGCCTCCCCGCCGCGGGGACGGGGGAGGGCGGCAGCGGCGGCAGGTCCGTCCCGTGGGCTGGGAGCGGGCGGCGCCGCCGTACGTGGGCGAGGCCCACCCGGCGCGCGTGTCACCCCACCACCACCCCTGCGGCGGGCACCGAGACCCCCACCTGGCGGCCCCTCAGGGCGAAGGCGGCGCGGCCGCCGCCGGGTGAGGGAGGCCCGCGGATCCCGCCGGCGGCCCAGGCCCGGGCGGCGCGGAGGCAGAGCGGGGCAGGGCGCCGGGCTCTCCGAGCAGCTGCCGGGCCCCCTTCGGCCTTTTCGGGGGAGGAACGGTGGAGGTTTCCATTTTAATCGTCTCATAAATCAATGCCGGTAACACGTACATTTTTTTTAAAGATGTGATTATTCCTCCCCCCGCCAAGTTATTTTAAGAACCAGATTTATTCCGTTTGGCCACTGCTCCCTCCCCGCCCGGCCTCCTCCCAGGCAGGAGGCAGCCAGCTGTGGCCGGGCCGGGAAGGCTCCCGGTGGGGCCGGGGGATGGGGGGAGACCCTTCACCGGCCCACAGCCCTGGAGCACCTCCCGAGCCGGCGGTCAGGCCGCACGCCGGCGCTGGGCGGGCCCCGAACCGGCCTTAGCGGAGCCGCGGGGACCTCGGGAAACAACATGGAGGCTGGGGGCGGCGCGGTGCCGGGCGCGGGCCACCGGCGGTGCGTGGGCTTTCCGCCCGGCTGTGCCCAACGGGATCGGCGCCGCGCTCCCCGGGGTGCTCCGCGAGTCCAGCGCTGCTTGGGCAATTGGGCTTGGGCACTCTCAGCCCTCCCGAGTCCCCTCTAAGCCTTAAATTTGGGAGTTAAGTATGCCTAATTGTACTTCTGCACTGGAGAAACGATTCAGCTTTTTTAAGAATATTCACCAGCTTTTGGTTTTAATTTTTGGGAGTGAGGGGGCAAAGAGACTGGTGGAGAGGGCAGCTTGAGAGCAAAGATGCAGCGCCTGTCAAATCATCATCTCCTTCATTTAAGCCTGCATGCCAGCAAAGGAAGCTCTGTATGACACTACAGCTTCCTCCATCTGCCACTCAGAGCAATTCACGTGAAAACACAGGAGGCTGGCAGCCCGAGCAGCTCTAAGTGCTGGGCAGAGAAAGCTCAAGCATCATTTAAAATTTGCGTTGCCAGGAACTTTACTGAGCCGATATGGCAGTTTCAATAACTGCCCTGTTTCTCAAGCTTTGTTCCCCAGGTCCTCAGCAAGCCTTATTCTGAGAGAAGGCCCCTGCTTACAGCTCATCCCAAAAAGCAATGAACTGCTTAGAAGGACTGTGTTGTAAGCACAGCCGGTTGACAACTTCACTGATGGCTCCCCCACAGGTGACTTGCTCTTTATGAAAAATAAATACAAACCACCACATCTTGTACCATGCATTATCTGTCAAAAATAATTCGGAGGCTGGCTGAAATTCCATCTAGATAAGACTGCAACGATGGCAATAGTCTGGGGAAAACAACCGGAGCAGACAACAATTACATGTGCTCCTACCATTTGTCTTTCAAGTTAACAATGCGCGGGTGTTAGGGACTCCCCAGCTGCCAGCCGGGCAATCGTGCAGCAGGAGTATCCAGAAGGACTCGTCTGCTCCTCCGCTCCTCTTTGGACTCGATAGGCGACAGCTCCTTTTGGAGGCAAGCCTTCTGCTGTGACCTATGCCTTATCTCCTTCAGATGAGATTACTGCGATGTGCTCCACATCGGCTACCTGGGAATTGCAGCTGGAGCATACAGGCGCTGCCTTATTGCATGCTTTTCCTCCCACAGCACAGTACGCCCCTGCTCTCCTCAGCACTTGTTGCCCATTTGCAAGTAGCGTTTAAGGCATGGTGCTTCACTGACGGGAGGTGGAGGTCATTGCTTCCTTCGCCTGAAGAGGCTCCGACAGCACATTCACCGTGACAAACCGTGAGGTTGCCCTAGTCGCAAACAGCCTTAATCTTGTTGACTGCCGTGGCATGCTAAGAGCTTGGTTAGAGCAGCATTCCCTCTGGGGATCCAGGACCGCAATAAAAGCCATAATGGGATGGGGGAACTCGATAAGGTTTTTATAATTTGATTTTCCATTATCTGTTTTCTGATTTTGAAGTGAAACATCAATTGGGGTCAATCCTTTATGTAGATTTATAAGGTAGGAGTGCTTAGAGCACTCTACCTTAAGTTAAACTTAAACTTACCTTAAGGTAAAACCCTTTTGTATATACAAATACATGAGAACATAGCTTATCTATATAAGCTTGGTATAGCAAGGTATTTTTTACCTAATGTCCAAAAGGAAGTTTTGTAAAATGCTCAAAAAGGCACTATAAAACTATAAGGACAGCTAACATTCACAAGTCAAACATTTCTCAAAGGACCAATAAAAAGTGAATTTGCATACTTAAATACCTGGATCTCTAGTCTGCTGCACAGCAGCATTTCCCATCTCTGCTAATGACTACTTACAGTAGTTACAAGGGAAGTACAGGAGGAGTCGCTTTTTAAAATATTTAAAAGCTCAAAACAATATGGCTGATTTTAAAGGATAAAATGAAGTTTAAAAAAACCTGATGCTATAAATACAGGCAAATGCCACACTATCGTCAGCTGTTGCATTACAGTAGGCATCACCAGTAATATACAGGGTCATTGAAAGCGCAGAATGAAAACAAAGTTACTAAAACTATATTAGTTAAACATCACACCAACAGAGACATGATATCCTTTGCAGCTTTTGAAGTGATGTATCAGGCTTTAACGTACAACCCCACTGAGCTTAATGGAGAATTTAATCCTCTCAGAAACTAATTTTTGGCTGTCTGCAGACTCTGGATGAAAAAACACTGTCATTAGTACACCTTGTTCACATCACCGAGTTTTTCTTTGCCACTGAACATTTCTCTTTCTTTCCAGAAGAAAGAAATTCAACCTTCTGACTTGGCCATTCAATGACAACTACTGGACCACCACCAGTTACACAAAAAAATTTGTTATAAATAAAACACTGTTAGGACTAATGAAGAAAGTAACCCCATCATGCTATGAGGGCTCTGATCCTGCAAACACATGATCAGGGCGGGAATCTAACATCCAAGCAAGCAGTTCTAGTTCAGGGTAAAGTCATCGATACTATCTATACACTCTTAAAGCAACTCAAAAGAAAATCACCCTCCAATTCTGAAAAGAAGAAAAAAACCAGGTATTTAAGGCCAAAATGGTTACTTACCAAAATAAACCCTTAAAGGGTCAATTTTAAAATCAATGCAACAAACTAAACAGGTTTGCATGTAAATTTCCAGCAAATACATTCCATCATCGGAGAGTAAGTGCTATAAATTGAGCAGACGCGCTACACCACAGACATAAGAAAGACTGAAGTCTCTGCTTTTAGTGCAAGAAAATCAGCCGTAATTGTATGGGGCMACTATGGTACCAACACAACAAAAACCTTCCAAGTCCTACCCGTTTCCCCCCCAGACACCCTCCCCCGAACTCCTAATCAAAGTCCTTCTGAGGATAGAGGCACAAACAAGGCAGAAACAGGCAGGAAAATAGCCTCAAGACTTGGAACCCTCCTCTACAATGGATGGGAGATTCTGGGCAAAATAAAGCCCCCTGAGTAGCCCTTGGCGTTTGTGCCATTGCTCCTACCAGTGCTGCTGTCATAGCACACATGCAAGCAATGCTGACTCTTTTACTGCACGTGAACTCTGCAATGGCAAAAGCAAACGTTTTTTCCCATTATGCCTTACTGTAAGGCTTACCTTGCACATCCTTTTCCCCTCTCCCACAGATCCCAGAGAAAAAAGGTCCTTCTGACCCTGAGAGGACTGACAAATGGAGATGGAGAGTCGTCTTCTGTCTTTGAGGTCACCACTTCTGATCTAGCTGTAATTCAGTAATTACTCAGTTTGTGTGGCTCTCCAGAAGCATACATTAGCAGCTTGCAGGGAGGAACAGAAGGATGACACCATTCCTGACCCCAACCACCTCTCATCTCCACAGACCCTCCAAGCTCCCGCTGTCTGAAAGGAGGGAGGACAGCAAGTGATGCAGCTTGGGGGATCGAGAACGAATTTGCAGGTAACGTACGCTGGAAAGACTCTGAGCGCCCCAGTGTTTGTTAGAGGAAAGATGATTTCTGAATGCAGCTGGTGGGGTCCTCTGAGACATTTCTTCTTCTTTTACAAAAGGTTTCATTGCTGATGAAAAGCACTGAACTAGCAGCACCAGGAAGGTGAAGTCTCCGCAGAGTCAGGCATGCAGATTTCTCACAGGCACGGCACCTGTCCCCTCAAAGTATTACCCTTATCCTAATCCTTTCCCCTGTTACACAATTTCATGTCACGCACAGGCTCGCCACTGCACTTTTACAGCTTTCATCTAGAGAGGCACTTAGATGCTATGGGAACGGGCATTAGAGACTGGCTTGAAGATAGATAATACAAAAGATGACAGCAAGATCAGGCACCTACAGGTCACGCAACCGGGGACTGAAACTTATATTCACGGTGGGACAGCTACATCTTTAAGCAAGTGTAAAGCAAGGGCAGCTAGCCTGTTTCTCTTTCTCCAAGACAGACATCAGCATGGCTGCATTTATTAACATTTCCTACCTCTTTTCCTATCTAGCCCCAGGATTTCCCATACCTTCCTCCTATTTCTTTTACGCTTACTTCAGATAAAAAGTGTTACATCTGACCCTAACACAAGGGAGAAGTGGTATCAGACGTCTCCCAAGGAACTGCAGCAAAGACAGGGAGGGCTCTCCTCTCATTAATTCACCAATATTGAACTTCTCCCCTTAAGACAGCCAAAGGATCTGTGTGCTTGCTGGAAAGTATTTTGGACGAGCACAGATTCTCAACATACTGCCTGCCATGTCTTGGGTGCCTCGCTTGGAAGCGGCTCTCCTCCAGACACACTAAGTGTCTCCGTAAGCCATAGCGTTAAGTCCTACAGCCCAATTCCTGCAACAGAGCAACAACTGGATTGAAAGACTTCGGAGCATCTCAAAGGAAGGAAAATGATAAAGCAGCTGAAGGTAGGTAGCGTGAATCACAGCAGGAGAAAAATTAAATTACCTATACGGGAGAAAATTCTGTTCCATCTTTTAATACTGCAACACTTCTGTCCTCTCATCTTCCCGTTACAAGGAGCTGATTCATGAAAATAAGATCTTTGTACCTTAAGACCTGCTCAGTTTCTTCTGCTTATTCCTTTTACCTCCTGCCAAAAAGCTGCTTCTGGCAGAATCAAAATTAGTTGCTGTGAAAGTGATTGTGATGCTGCAGACAAAAGAATCTGAGGCCAGTAAAAAAAGCGAGAAACAACAGAAGCTGGACTTTTGAGGAAAAGCGGATCGCATTTCCATGCAGATGTCCAAAGTAATAAAGGTGGAAATTAAAATAGAAAGCCACACAAATATGATTCTATAGCAAGACTGTCTCCAACAAGGCAGAAAAGGCCATCAATAAATCTTCATTACCTGAATTGCTAAACATATCTAAATAAAAGGAGAAATTCAAATATTAGAAGAACTCATCTTTTTAAATGGTCTTACATAAAACCAACTCTGCCTTGCCCGAACATGTTTTACAGAAAGGGATTTTTTTTTTTTTTCTTTTACTTCTGCTGGCCTTTTACAGAGGTTTCATTTGCTGGGGCTTTTTTTCTGCCTACAGGGAAGTGGGAATTTCCAGGCTTAACAAGCTTAAATCCCCATGACATACAGTCCCAAATTTTAGAGGCAACTAAGATTTTGATTCTTACTTCACTCCCTGTTGGTTTCCTCCCTGATGCATGCAATAGCTGTTTTGAATCTCAGCTGTTCCAACAGGAGAAAAAAAAACGTCCCTGAAGGAACAGCGTTAGTTCTTCCAGTCACCTTGCTGCTACCGCGCTCCAGAATTCAGGCACATGAAACAGCACATGAGCAGGGCTTGCAGCAGCAAGAGGCAAAAGCAGATGGCATCAGACTGGACCAAAACCAAGAGGTCTGCTATGTTCATCTGGTAAGAAGGCTGTATTTATATTGGGTAGTAGTAATCTAAGGGTCCACTGAAGATATACATTGCATGAAATCTCATTAACTTCTTGTCACAGAAACCGACTTCTGCTTTTTCTGTCACATATAGTGATGTTCTCTGGTCCTGATTCATCAGAGAGATTGGTTTATTAAAAATATTTTTAAAGTTCCACCACAGTTTACTTATATATCTCCTATTGCTAATAAAATGTGAGGAAAAAAACCTACTTCAAACACAACCACTTTAATTACTTTGTATCTCAAGACTCATAAAAGTACATTCAATGCTCAGACCCTCTAACTCTACATTTCAAAATACATTCATGTCTTATTTTAGTGCCCTGTCTTACTTTAAAGTCGCACTCAAATCCAAGTCAGGATAGGGCACACGAGAACATACAGAACTTACGACTTTAAACACAACATATTCAACTAATTATGAGCACTACCGACATGTTTGGGGCTGGGGGAAAGAAGCATATTTTCATTCAAGTCACCTAACCCACGCGATGACAATGCCTTAAAAGCTATCAGGTAACAGAGGTAACCGTCCTGGGTTAAGAAAATCAGCATTTGATTTTGTAAAGACTGAACAGACCCATCCTTAGAGAGTCCAAGGCATGCAATAAAATCTTAAGTAACTTGTTTCTATTTCAGGATTCAAGGAACTCTTCCAGTTGCCCACTGAAGTTCAGGTTCAAACTAACAAAACCTCTGCTTATATGTCAGGGCTTTCATCACCCCTCTTGAAGAGATTATCTTCTGCAGCTGCGAACCCTGCTGGCACTCACATTTGTCCAGAGAGGTGATTAGGACTGAAGGCCCCCCATTTAACTTCTCTGTAAACGTGCTCAGAGTAATTAGACCTAAACAAAATACTGTCGGTTCCATCAGGTCTCTGAAAATAAGGTAGGCACTTCTTCTTAGGACATCACCAGCGAGCACAGAAGCAAGAACAGAAGCCTCAGCAAGCACAATTCACGTCAACCTACCAACTCAATCAGTCTCCACTGGTTTTAGAAATAGCCCAAACCCACAAATAAGAAAACAAGCAATTCCAACACAAACACTTTCATGAGGAGCAGCAGCATTCAGGGGGGCTGCAGTCTTCAAGGTGGTCCCCTAATAACCCTGGCTGAACCCAGGTCTAATGAAGAGACGCTGCTTACGTTGGTGGAGAGAAAGCATTTCACCAGGGGTAAAACTTCACATTCCCTGGGGTATCTGCCCACAGCTCAGGGATCCCCCCATCAGGGCCAAGCCTTTCCACAGCAGGGAGCGTGGGGTGAGAGAAGGGATGACTACTCTTCTCCAAAACCAGCAATGCTTCAAACTCTTACAGTGTGATTCATTCCACGGGCTGAAGATCAAAGTGTCGGCTTACTCCTAATATTGATGAAAAAGGGTAGTCACCCTATTTATAATCAGCTAGCTTTATCTCATCTCAAGAAACCGTAAGTCAGCAGCTAGCCTTGGGTGATAAGTAGGGGGTTTCCTTAACAGTCCTCTTCATTGAGATTGACGAGAAGGTTTTTTTTTTTTAAAAAAAAAAAAAAAAAGAAGAAGAAAAAAGCAGCGGTGGTTACAAGAAAGGGAATATCTTAACAGAAAGGGGGGGAAAACCAATTAACGCTTTCAGCTCGTTCCCTTTCACCACTGCCTGGAAATTCTCCTCTCATATAAGCATCACCTGCCTAGGGCTTTTTGAGAGACCCTTGCACATCCTCACTGATTACTTCCCCTACTCAGGGAGACAGACTGTCCTTTACCCTAAATGCTTTTATCCTCTTGATGAGGTCTCTTACCCAGCTGGATCCTGCCTCCTTCTCCCACTGCAATCTCTGAGCCTGAGAGAAGACACCTGGGGACCTTCCACTTTGCTTAGGAAAGAGATTTAATCCTTTCATATCCTAGCATGGGGCTGAAGTGATGCACGTCTTCCCCCTCCCCGAACACCTATGGTTACAGTCCTGGGCGACGGATGTCCCCAGCTGAAGAGAAATCAAAGGAAAGGGTTTTCTCCACTGTTTTCTGCTCTTTCAGGAGTCATTTAAAAGCAGGTGTAGATAAAGAACTGAGGAAAATCCCGTAGGGGACAATCCTGCTGTACCCAGACAAGATGATGAGGCTTAAAATCTCTTCTGTATCTAATCTTAGCTAAATCACATCCCCAACGTCCTCTACCCTCAGTTTCGCAGGGTGCATTTCGCTCATCGCCCCCCACCTCCCAGGCTCACACGCAGTGTCCAGTCCCACCTGGTCACCCCCACTTCTGCCCTCCCTGGGGCCAGAGGTCCGAGGAGGACCCATCCACAGGGTTGTTTGACTTAATCCTCCGAGGGGGCTGCAGGGCGATTCCTGGCTTCACTTCCCAGCCAAGCCTGGGTCGTGACTCAGACAAGCCAACAGACAGCACTCAGCACAGACAATGATTTTTATCTTCAAAGTGCTTTACAAACTAACAAATCCTTACTTCCCCTCTGAGAGAAGAAAGAAGGAAAAAAAAATCCCTAAACATCACCACCATGATGGAGCAGAGATACAAATAACCCCAAAAGTCCTTTCATGTTGGAGCAGGGGCAGAGGAGAGAAGTCCTGCTGTGCAGCAGTGCTTTGGGTTTGGGGTTTTTTGGTGTTCTTGGCTTTTACACCAAAGACCTGGATTCAAATCCTGTTTCAGATCACTATGGATGGTACAGTAGGACAGAGGCTCTCAAGCCGTGGCCAGCAGGTCCCTTCCCCAGGGCTGTGGAGTTGGGGGTCTGAGAAGCAGGCGGCAGTACATGGGTGTCTTCCAAGAATCCACTTGCCTGTTCAGACTGCAAAAGTGCCGCACGATTAATTATACATCTGTGCTACAAAAGATCAGCTCTGTAACTGCAGGGGGTGCTATTCATCAGCCTTGAAACGCATTGGCAGAGGACAGCCAGGGTCCAGTAGTTGAAATAAAGAAATAAATAACTACAAAAGCAGGATGTGCTCTGGGTCGTCAGGAGTGAAGTGTAGCGGCGGGACCCAAGTGACCTGGGAGCGGAGAGGAGCCTGGCGCTGCAGCCGGTCGGGATGCAGTGCTTTGTCCAGGAGCTTCGCGAACCGGAGCGGCGGCAAAGCCACCAGTCATCGGGGTGAGATGCGTAGACAGAGCGGTGGCAGCAAGGAGCCTGCCTGACACCTGCATGCACTTTTCCTTCCTCAGCCCTCCCCTTTCGAGGAGGCAACAAAACATCACGTTCCCAGCAGTGAGAGTCTGGTCCAAAGTGGCTTTACCGCAGGGGCAAATTCAGAAGGACCCCCTTTCCCTCATCCCTTTCTTTTGAAGCCCCCCTTTCCTGGAGTAGGCATTTAGCAAGTACGAATACACCACAACATTAGGCATCCTTCCACTGTCACTCTCCACTATCCTTCCTCCTCCAGACACACACACTAACACAAAATGACGGCTTCCTCAACAGACTGAATGAGCAAAGCCCTCGCGCCAATCGTTAATTGTCTGTGCTTTACTCTCTCGCTCCAGTCATATTGTATCACAAAACTCAAAGCAGCCCACCCACTGCCCCCGTCTTTGTCCAAAATCTCAAGTGAACGGTAAATTGGGCACAGGAAAAAAAAATTGCTGAAGGAGAAGGGAGGGGCAAGATAACCCCCCCCCTTTTCCTCCTCCCCTTTTTTTTTTCTTCTTCTTCCCCCCTTTTTTTTTTGAGGTTGCTCTTCGCTGGTGCACCCACATTGCTATTGTGCGGTTGTCAGTTAAAAAAAACAACCACCAAAACCCAAAAAAGATGGAGCTATTAAAGAAGAAATCGTATCTCATAGCCCTTGAGAATGTGACCCTGAGGCCCTGCCCTTCTCCCTCCTGATGTACCCACCCATCACAGTGAAATGGCAGGCCCCCACCCCATCCACCCCTGTGCCACTCTGAACCTGCAGAGCGAGAAAAAAATAAAAACGCATCCAAAACCAAAACAAAATAAAAAACCCAAACCATCATCAACCAGAGATGCAGGGGGAAGGAAGGGGGGGAAAAGCTCCCTCCCCCCCCCACATGCATAAACCCCATAAGCCATTTATGTCGGTCTCGGAGCAGAAGACAGACTGCAGGGAACAGCCAACAGCTGGGGCCTTTGAAAAGGGACAAGGCGAGCAGCTCCCCATGCCTGGCCATGCCGGACTCCGGCTGCCCCCCGCCGCCCCGCTGCCCCCCGGCCCTCACCGCCCACCCACCCACCCACCCACCCGCCTGCCACCCCACACGCCCCCACCCGCCGGCACCCCGGGTGGGCACGGAGGCGTCACTTGGGCGGGTGACACGCACAGGGCGCCGCAGACACACGGCCGCTGCCGCACGCGTGGTCGGCGAGAGCTGGCCTCTGCAGGGCAATTTTCCACTCTCAACTTTCAGGGAGAGGAAGAGAGAGATAAAGCCCATTTACTGTACCTTTCTGGCATCTTTCTCAGCTTTCCCTGCTGCTTCTCCCCACCCCCTTCCGATTTATCTCAGCTACTGGTTTTATAAACCGAGAGGGTGGAGGGGGGGGGGGGAAGGGAAGAGGAGGGGGCTTTTTTTTCTCTTCTCTCAGCCCCGTCTGCACCTTCTGCCTGAGCCCGCCGGTGAAGTCACAAGGCTGAGTCTCTGACATCACACAGAGCCCACAAACGCCGGATTGTGACTTCACTGCAGGGTAGAACAGGGAGGAATAGGAGAGGGGAGGGGAAAAGGCTCTTATTCAAACACATATCTGCAGTAGTAACAAAGGGAACTCAGGAAATGGCTGGCCAAGAAAATGGCTTTTTTTTTTTTTTTTTTTTTTTTTTTTT
>JAYKAV010002777.1:2760498-2776188 GCA_035582835.1 Phoebastria nigripes
TCTCTTTTCTTGTTGTGTTTTTTTGTGGGTTTTTTTTTCCCAAATAAAGTTTGTGACCACGATGGAAATACCTTTTAAAAGTGGTCTGGGCAGGACAGCCAGCCAGCACCAGCCCAGGCGCCATCCTCCAGCACAGCACAGGCTCCTGCAGCCCTTTTGGGACAGAGCCGCTCGCCGCAGCCGCGCTGGACCCACCGGGGCTGGAGCAGGACAAGGTGCTGGGGTGAAAATCGAGGGGTGCCGGTGGCCACGGGAGAGGCTCTGGGGGGGACAGCGGAGGGGGATTGAGGGGAAAGGGCCGAAACAGGCGGATGCTGCGGGTCCCGCCTGGGAATCACTGGGAAGGCAGGCGCTGAGAGCCGCCGGGCAAGCGGAGCCGCACGGTGCGACCGAAGCTCCATGGCAGAGGTCTGGGAGCCGTGGGCCGGGCTGAGGTAACGCTAATCAGTGTGCACTTGGGTTTTTTTTCTCCCCACCTGAGGATCCGAAACCACTTTTAAACTGTAATTGGAGTAAAAGAGGTATTAAAGGTCAGGATTAAGGTAACAGAGTTGTATGTGAGGCCTAAGCAAGGCAATAGGGTTAAAGAGTGAGTTTTTCAGTTCCCTAATGTATTTTTAGGTTTATGTGCCCTGGGGAGGGGTAGGAAGGCTGGGGTAGGGAAAAGAAAGGCCAGGAGGCTTTGATGTACTCCTAATACAAGGCAATGAATGCTTGGATGTTGCTCTGGGAGCAAAAGCTAATGATACAGGCCATTTCTGAAATAAACCCTAAAAGAAAAAAAAGGGTTATTATGTAGCTATTGGCTTAATGTGACCTGGAAAGTTGTAAAGTTTGGGGGTTTTTTGTTTATTCAGCTGGAGGATTTTTTTTAATATAAATTTCTCAAAATTTAACACAACCTCAAACATGTTGGTAAATAGGCCAAAAAAAAAAAAATCTGTTATTTGTGTTTAAAATGGAATTTTTTTTTCTCCTTTTGAAGCATGGCAGCTCGAACTTGCACTGTGCTAATCATGCCTGAAGGCCAGGAATTCAAAGGGATAAGCCAAGGGCACAGCCACAGCCAAGTGAAATAAAAAAAAAAATTTAAAAAAATTAAACAGTGCTAATTGCAGACAACATTGTATTTATAAAGTTATTTGAACTGCAGAGCCAAAGGGGAGACAGCTTGTGTTCCTCACAGTGTGTCCACTCCTCTCTCCAGCCTCCATCCCTGCCCTCGCCGAGACCTGAAAGCATTCCCCACCGCTGCGCCGACCTGGAAGGGAGGAGAAAACAGCACTGCCATCGCAGCCTGCCCTTCCCGCAACCTGCCAGTGCAGCAGGAGGGAAATCTGTACGTGGAGTGAGCGAGAAGTGAGGAGGAAACGATCCAGATCCCTGCCATGAACCGGCTGGCAGGTACGTTCCCGACTTGATGCTGCTGGACGGCGGCAGCACCCCACGAGTGCCCAAGGTGCCCCGGAGGGCTAGCAGCGTGCGCAGCGGCGCTGGAAGCCCGGCAGCGGGCAGGGGCGAAAGGTGCTTGTCGGAAACTTTTGTACCCCGGTGGCTCTACGTGCTTCCAGCGTAAAACCCAGGTGGCCAGAAGATGCTCTTCCAGGTAGGAGCTCCTCCATGGCTGAAGCCTCCGCTCCTGCACCAACTCTGAATCCCAGCGCCTTGGGGCATTGCCCCAGCCTTGGCACAGCCACGGCACCAGGGAAGATTTCCCCTGTCATTTTATGGCTTCGCTGTGCCAGTACAGCAATAAACCAGGCTGCAATGGAAGGAATAAACTCTCCTTCTGCCTCCACTTGTGAGAGGGAGGGAAAAGGTACGAATTGCAGGCAGGGAGGTCCCCATCTGATCTCGTATCCTTCAGCAAGTTTTGCTCCTTCTTTGGCCACAACTTTGCTACCATTTTTATACTGACTGATCTCCTTTCATCTTTTTAAATTATTTTCTTCCACCCTGCTGACTGCATGAGAGAAACCTCCACGTTTATCCCACTCCTTCTCTCTCAGGGAATCTCTCTCAACCTGCTCGAGGTGGGGAGGCAACATGGCTGCCAGCATGCCAGGATGCCAGCAAGGCGAGGAGGTGAAGGGGGGAGAGAGGGAGGCACGGGCGTTTGTTGGGAAGCAGAATAAAGAAGTGGGGAAGAGGAAGGAATCTAACACGCGCACACTGACTAGCACGGGCTTGCTCCAACTTGGCCCACAACGCAATTACCTGACTTGGAGGCCGGCCAAGGCTCCCAGGCTAAGTCCCTCTGCACTTGTGCAAAGTGCTGTCAGAGCTGCTGGGACCACGAATAGTCAGGGCTTCGGCAGCGCGTCTCATCCAAAAAGGTGAAAGAAAAAAGAAATAAAAAAAAGAGACAGGGCAGGGACTGAATGGGCTTATTTTCACACAACTGCGATTGTTTTGTTGATGCGGAAAGGTAATTAAAAAAAGTTCTGATTTCAAACGTGCCACAGAATTCCCAGAGCCCGGAGGCTGCTGCTTAGAGGCAGATTAATCACACTGAATTCTCCATCTAGATATTGCATGCACTCCAAACTCCCACCGCTAATAGCTCTAATATTCTCCTCAGCGTGTGCATGCTGCTGGTGTTATGTTCCAGGAATATTAATTCCCCAACTCAAGCTCCTTTCGCTTGCGCATGTACCCTAAAGGCTTGCTGCTGGGCACCGGGAGATTATGGAAAAGAGAAAACAGGGCTAGAGGAGAACTGGGGTGCAAAGTTACTGGCTGGAACTCCTCAAGGAAAATCATTAACGTTCTTTGGATAAGCAAGCCGTCCAAATAAAATCTACCTGAAGGCCAAGTTCTTTAAACAAAGACAGCCAACTACACATGCACAAGATGGTTGAAATTAAAATGAGCTCCCAATGCTGGCTTTGTGTTACCTGCTCCCGCTACCCTGAGACTTGCCCAAAATTTCAGTCCTATTAATTGTGAGCTCTGAACTAGGGGTTTCGTTTGTGTCTTCTGCTGGTGTCTTCCCCCAGCCCCCTTTACCCCCAAGCTTCTCGCATCTCTTGCTGCCACGCACTAGCAACAATGAAAATACAGCAGGTTGTAGTGCAAGCATCCAAAAAGCAGGTAGCACTTTACATGGTGAGCCCCTTCTACCCCAAGCAAAACCAACAGGCCAGTAGGTTCATGGTCCGGCTAAAGGTCTTGCTGCATGGCAGGGACCAGAAGGTGCATCCCCAGGATCCTCGGTCCACACGGAAAACAGAAAAGGGGAGGACGAAGGCAGGAGAGAAACATGTAATTTTTCTTTGAATTCAAATAACTGCCGTTCCTAGTAAGCAGTTCAGTGTGTGTGTGATCTACATATATGGCCAAAAAGCTGGCTGCTAAGCTTTAAAACCAATGCACACTTGAAAAGTACCATTTAAGATGCCTATGATGTAATTTTCAAAGCTGCTAAATGTCCAAAGCTCCTAGTGCTGTTCAGCGAAGACTGTAGGCAGTTGCCAGATTAAAACACAGTTTCCTGAAACCAGCCACACCAGGACTCTGGAAACCACCACGCAGAAGACACCTCAAAACGGATGGCACTGGTCATGCTTCCATTTAGTAGGATTACTTGCATGACAAGAAACTATCGTGGGCATGATTTTCTTTGTCAAGCAGTCAAAATATGTATCTCCATGTAATATAAATCAGTATGTGTATGTCAGCACTGGAAAATAAAAGGGAGTTTGCCCCTTTTGTTGCAGGTGTTTCTGATAAGCGCACCATGGTACGGTACCTGAGCCATAGGTTAATTTGGATGTATAGACCAGCCCATCAGCTGTTTTCACAGCTCAGAACACCTTACCTAGTCTTTGGACTAGAACCTGTAACACCACAGGTGCAGGTCGTGGCCCTCTCCACAATCATGGCAGGTCAAAGAGAAAAGGCAACATTTTTATGGCTAAATACTTCACAGGGGGCTGTTGGTGGTGGGAGGGAGACACATTAGAACAGAGACATTTTTGAAGCTTCCTCTGTTTGCTATATATCATGCAGGTCTACAGTCACACGTGTGCCTTGAACTCTCAGCCGATTCCTTAAACTTGGCTCCTGTGGCAGGGAGGGGGGAGTACGGGACTCCAACCCAGGCACCGCCTGCGTAAGGCCCTTGGGGCTTAACTCTACTGTAGTGGAAGAGGAGAGGCATGGGCTTCCTTCGCTGTGATAAACCGAGGCATTGCTCTGTGTAGCTTAGGTGCAAATCTGTGATCCTCTTTCTCTCTTTGTACACAAAGAATGAAGCTGATAGCGAAGCTGACATCTAAATCCTCACTATTGCACATCTGAGATAACCCCGGTTGTTTTTGTTTTTCAAACTCAAACATACAAGAAGGGAGGAAGACAGAAGGATTTCAACCCTTGCCAAACCGTGTCGCCAGCCCCCTGAACTCTTACATGGGATGAGGGCTCTTTGCTTTTATCTCCCTGTGCAGTGCATATCCTCAGCCCTTGGCAAACAGATGTTTTGCCCTCCGAAAGGGAAAAGGAGCGGGGGGGGGGAGTGGAGAACATGAGCACGGAGGGGAGAGGGAGACCATGAGCAAGAATGCTGCCTGCAGATGTCAATCAGGACTTCAGTCTAGGTCTAACCTGCCAGTCCTGCAAAAGGAGGATACATGAATTTTCTAGTTGGATAGTCAGTATCATCAAACAAGAAAATTGTGAGGTTTAGATTGTAATGCAGTCTCACGTTCAGTAAAAAGGCCTTGCTACATGGAGATGATGTGGGACTGAGGAGCCTATTCCTAGCACCCTAAAAATTAAAATTTCACTACAAATATCCTAAAGAAATGGTCAAAAATAGTACAGCATTTCAGACCGTTTTTGTAGAGCATGGTAATATTGGCAAGGGGGAAGTGATTGTAGGTAGAATACTGTCAGGTTTGGGGAAAGCTTTCTCTGCATTTTAAAAAATTACATGAAGGAAAATATTCTTGGGAATGAAAAGTCTAATGATTACATGTATACAGAGAGTGTCATCTCTATCTTGGCGTTTAGCAGAAATCAACTCCCCCACGCCAACACCCTCCCCTCCAGCCACCCACCCTGATATTCTTCTTCACCACTTCCCACCCATTAACCCAGTACCTGCAGTGCAGTGTTCAAGTGGGACTGGCGGAGCTGCTGCCGCTGTCATCTCCTCAGAGCTGGCAGTCACCTGCCAATCTCGCCCCCACTTCCTCCTCCCTCCTGCTCCCCCCCACCCCTCGTCAGTGCAGCTTTCCCTGGGGATAGATCACTCTCCCCCCCTCCAGCAGCCTGACAAATAACTACTGTTAACTCAATAATATCCCCCTTCAAGGTTTTTTAATTACCAGCCGTCCGCAGGGCGCAAGACTCGCATGTACAGAGAGAACTGGGCCAGAGAGGGAGCTAGCAACAGGGGGTCGGAGAGTTTGGGCTGATGTGGGCTTCACGCCGAGGGACGGGCTCCTTGTCCTCCATCCATGGCAGGGCTGGCACAGGCAACCTGCAAACCCCCACGGGATGCTGCCGCCCTGGCAGCGGGCACAGGCACATTGGCAGGTGCGGGGTGGGTAATGAGCTGCTGTGTTTGGGGAGAAGGGGGAGATTTGGTCCTGCAAGGGCCGATGCGGAAAGCTGCTTGCTCCTGCAGGACAAGGGGAGGCTCTGCTACACCAACTGAGGAAGCACCATCCAGGACAGTGTTTGTTTATACTGCATTTTAAATGGGAACCAGAAAAAAGCGGGGGAGGGGAGAGGGGAAAAAATCAGGTGCATTTCTGTTTGTACATCTTTACCAAATACATCTATCTTTTCACATATGAAAAGGCCTTTTTTTTTTTTTCTTCTTTGCAAGACAATAGTCTCATTTTGCCTTTTTTTTTTTTGCTGAAAATTCACAGGTCTGTGGCCTGAGAGGCTTTTTCTTAGCCTTGTATTAAATGGACATGGCTTACTGAACTTTCAAACAAGCTCTCCACCTAGTATTTGTTTGTTCACACCCATTTACACTCCCTTGATTTTTAACAGGTCTGAATAAGGCTTATTTTTTTAAATAATCGGTTAATGAAGTTTTATCTGAATAGTCATAAGCCTATTAGGGCTCGAGTTGTCCATCGAATCCCCCCTCCTCCCCAGAGGTTAAACAAGACCAGAAATCCTTTTGTACTCGAAATAACACACTGGGAAGAAAAGAAGCAAAGAAGGATAAAAAAGCCCAAGCCCGACATTCGGTCCTTTTTAAAATCATAAAGAGACACTGGAAAAGGGGCATAAATGCAAGGCTTCCCCCCCCTTCTTCTTCTCCTCTCCCTCCTTTGTAGGTCACCTTTACTATGAAGACATTGATGCTTCAAGTCTGCATTTGCTTAAATCAAGAGAGTAAGTTCAACACCCCAATCACGTAACCGCCATGCCCCAGGCAGGTGATGAAGGGGAAGGGGCATCCATCCCAGCACCAGGGAAGGAGGCACCCTGCGGGGGTCCTCCAACGCAGGAGTGGGGCAGGGGGGCTTCCCTGGGAAGGGGCAGGCGCTTTCAGAGGAGGACAAGTTTGAAGGCATGGCACCAAACATGCTGGGCTCGGGGGGAAGGGGAGCAGGCAGACATGTTGTGCTGAGGGATGGCCCGACGGTGGCCTCCGTACCCCGGGAAGGGCTGAGGGCGGCAGTCGAGGGGGAGAGTGTGGCAGCCGCGGCCTAGGAGCCCTTTGGCAGCCGCCCCTCTGCCCCAGGGGAGCATCCTGGCAGGCGAGAGAGCCCCCGCTCCCCTGAAATAAACAGCAGCCTTCCCAATGCTTCATTAAACTAACACAGCTTCCCGCCATTGCCCCGGCAACCGACACAGGCCTCCTGTTTGCCAGCTGGGGGAATTAAAGGAAGCCTGGCAGCCAGCCCCGGGCTCCTCCAAAAGCTCCCCTTACATTGTCAGAAAGCATCCCCAGGCAGGGGAGGGGGCCGGGCGACCCCCAAGGTGCCACCTGAGATGGGGGGAGTCCTGCCCGCCCCCACTCTGGCAAGCTGCGGTCCCCGGGGAGCCAGGGACCCCACCATTGCCACCAGCACTGGTGCTGGAGAGCAACACAAAGCTGGAGGACTCACCAAAATGATCCCTGGACTGGAAAAGGACTAAATAACTCCCTGGATGGTCCAATGGTGCAAAGGTGGACGCCACTCCCCATCACAGCGTCACCTCTGTCCAAACACAATCAATAGTTCACATTAATTAGCAACACACTCCTCTCGCTGCCCATCTGCCAGCTGAGTGAGCAAATTACGTCCTCTTGTCCCTGATTTTCTTCCTTTCTCTTAAATCACGTACGCTGGCAAGGTAAGCCTTAGCGCAAGCCCCCCGCTCCCATCGCCCCCTTGGTGGACGTGGGAGAGGCGACAGAGGACAAGCTGCCCCATCCTTCGCTGCTTGCCCTCAGAGAAAGCCGTCTCAGGAAGAGCTCCGAATGAAAACATCGATGTTGTACCAGCCTCGAGCGCACGGACGCCCTCCCGCCCCTCCACCTGCTCTCGGTCCCTCCGTTCAAAATGGGTAGACGGGCCCTTCAGGCAAGGCAGAGACGTCCCTCCACACGGCCTCAGCAGAGGAGCTCATTATGCTGCCAAATCCCAAAATTAGATCCGCTGGGCTGGTGCGGGTGCAACGTGCCAGCTGCTTCCAGCACCTTCCTCCCACCACCACCCCAGGCCACCAATACCACAAAGGAGGCTCGCCAAATTGGTGAGGAGAGGAAAACACCTCGCTTCACAACGGCAACGAATAAAGGAGCACTATTCACTCGCTTGGGCATCCACATCTGTTTTGTCCTGTTTTCCATGACTACTGGCTGTGAGCAGAGGTCTCACAGGGAGGAGCATTAAGTATTTATTCCAGCTCTCGGTTTTGTCAGCTTCTGATGCCACCAACGTGTTTCGATTCTGCGTGGAAAACTACATTGCTTTTTTTTAATCCAGGGATCCCAAAACAACCATGCAAAAGTACCTCCAACCTCATCGGCAGTACCCTAGCTTTCCATAGCTCTGCAGCACACGTTTCGCAACAAACTTAACTCTGTCTGGAGAGACCCACTCCAGTCCTGCCTCTGAACAATTTGTATGCCCTACTCCTCTCTTATTTTGTGGTAATATTTAGCTTTGTGAAATACTACTTAGCTACACTTAGCAGAATTAAGTAAAAACAGGAGGAAAATAAATTAGTACATTCCAGATTCTGGCCACTACTCTGCATTGCATGAGGAAGTGGCACATGGAAAATGTGGAGCTGTTTATAAGCATTAAATAACACTTTCTAGCAATCTTGCAGGGACAAACGTAAAGGCAGTGTGTCTAAGCAACCCTACAAAAATTAGCCCAGAGATCCCACCTCAGTGACAGAAGACAGCACTGTACTTAACGGTGCCTGAGCAAATCTTGAGCAGAGGGAAATAAGGGGCAGGAAAATATAATCAAACACCTTCCTTCAGTCCAAAGCTCCCAAAAAGAACTGTTACGACCATGAAAGGGCAGTCTTTGAGGTTAAGGGGAAAAAGTATCAACGCTTTGACACCACCCACTGTAAATTATAGTCACAGTGGGAAGAATATTGCCTTAGCTTTGATGGTGGATGCAGAGAAAAGGGGACGCTTTCAGCTACTTGCAGGAGAAATTCCAAGGGGAAATTGCAAGGGGAAGATGTGCGTGCAGACCACCACAGGTAATGGCCATTAGACTGGGAAGCCTGGTTAAAAGTTGCAGGCCTGCCAGCAGTCCTAGTTTAACCATGTGTCTCCTACTTTGGAAGTTTCTGATATTCTCATCTTCTGGTTCTCTCCTTGTGCAGGACTCTGACCTCTAAAAAATTGCACGCACACAAAAAAAGCAGGTTTCTAGTTCTTAAGCTTTTCTTCAAAGCAATAAGAAGTCGAATCCTGGAAACTTAAAACCAAACTCCTTCCCCCAAACAGAAACCAATTTATGTTTAAATCTCATTTTTTTCAGGTAGTGCCAGGGTGTGGAGGGAGAGGAGACTGACAAGTCCTGAGGCAAAGGGACACCTGCACCAATCTGGACTGCTCTATCCCCACCTCTCCAACTGGGAAGCACTCGCAGCCTGCTGTTGCCAAACCCACTTTTATTTTTTCCATGCTCCTCACTAATTAAACCTTCAGTCAGGTCTGCCTCTCCTCCCACCTGGACTAGCTCAACTCCCTGCTTTCACATTTTTTTCGTTCTTCCTCAGACCCAGGAGATTTAAGTTTCTCAAATCTCAAAGCTCCCAGAGGATGGGGTGGGTACAGAGCTGTCTCTTGGCTCAGGCGAAACACGGTCTCCCTCTGCCTGCCCTCCTCCGGGGCTGGATTTCAGAGCAGAAGAGACTGCTGTCACTGAGCCAAAGGCATGCAGGGGTAGGGGAGGTGCTGGTCTCCGTGTGCGCACCGCGTCCTCCTTCCTCACTGCTGCCATACATGATTAATCATCCCTGAGACACGCCTGCTGCTTCCCTCTGGCCCTCCAACAACCACAACAGCGGCGGCGGCAGCAGTTGAGAGCAGAGAGACCTCCTCAGGTTCCCGGCCCTGGCCCAGCGAGTGTCTCCCAGCGGGGACCTCTGATCCTCGCACACATCTCTCTCTTGCACGCGCCGGTCTGCCTCACGGCCTCACAATTAATTGCTCCCCTCCCCCCATTTTCAAACTCGGCTCGTCTCCCACCCCTCCCCCACCCCCCGTCCATCTGTGTCTAATTGCATTTCATCTGTAGTCATTCTCTGGAAAACTCACCGGGAAGGTGTCCAGGAGACTAGCACAAGCTTAAACACGCGCTTGACACAGGGAGCCGGGGGGAGGCCGGCTGCTCTGCCGGGGCGGATCAGGGGCCCGAGGGAGCTGGTCCTCTCCACAGCCCATCTCTCACCTCCCCGCTCCCAGCCCGGGCAGGGGATGGGGTGCCTGCTGGCAGGCAGGGGGCTGGCAGCCGGGGACAGGCGGCAGGCAGCCAGGAAGGGCCGGGAAGAGCTGGCAGGACACAGGTGAGGCTGCTCAGATGCCTGCTTGCGCTCCACCGTGGGAAGCGCTTGCTCACCTCCTTCCTCTGCCGAGCACTGGCGGCCTGCTGGTGGGCTCTGCCGAGGCCAGCACGGGGCAAAGGCAGGGGAGAGGCAGGGTCCCACTGGCACAACCTGCAGCCAGTGTGATCCGGGGGCTCGCCTTGCTTCCACTCTGCGGGACGCTGCCCCTTCCCCATACAGGCACTTTCCACTTGCATTACCGATGTTCCTGCCTTGTGCACGGCATGCTTAAGCCAGCTGTGTCCCAGCTGTGTCTGGTGAGGCACGCGCAGCTCTGCTGGTCACACAGCTCCTCGGTCCCACCCCATCACCTCGCTGCTGCTCTGATCCCGCAGGGCCTCCTGTAAAAACCAAAAGTTATCCAAGGGCTTGTTCACCCTGGGAAGGGGGCAATAAGCCAGGCTCTGCACACCAGCTCACGCCGTAGCCACTCTTACCCGACGCCACTGGAGCGAGCTGCTCAGCTCTTAGTTGTGTGCATGAAAAATGCCCCCACAAAATAGTCCAGAACAGCTAGGGAGCCATAAACTTACACCCTAGCTTACTGCTTGCTAACTTCCCTGCATAAACAAGCTTAAGTGCATAGTGGTTTTACGCTGCAAGCAAGGTTTCCTCCTGGAGAGGCGGCCCTCATCGTGGGCTATTTAAGGTTTTAGACCTCGGGTAGAAGATCTGCAGCCCAGCAGCTGAGCACAGTCCACAGGTTCATTTTGCGTAGGCTGGAGCCACCTGACTTCACACATCACTGCTGGATAACGCAAAGGGATGGGCTAATGCATGGCTGCCCAAAAGGCCAGCTTGGCTCTCAACAAGGGAAAGGTTCTCCACCTTTGCTGCGAAGAGTCAGTCTTCCAGGTGTGAGAGGGTAGGGACTGAACTACTAACCCATATAACACCACCTTAAGCCATTTGCTGCCAAAACTTTAAATATAAGAATTCACAGCTCTGATAAGGGTGACAAATTTACTTTAGTAGGCCAGCAACTTAGATCCAGGCAACCTTTTTCCATTTCTTTTCTCCAACCAGCCAGCAGCTCTGCAGGCAGATTTGCTTCTATCCAGGCTAGTGGTGAGGAGAGTGATTACTACCAGGTAACTCCCAGGCTTTTCCTTTCACTTGCCTTCCGTTGACAACGGCTACCCACCAAAATCAGTCCAAGAGATGCAAACACAGAAGTAAGCAATTGAGTTACCATGACTAACAAGTTACCATTTGCCAGCTGAGTCACAGTAACACTGAACCAACCAACCTCCTGATGGTTTAAGCAAACATTTTACTTCTTATTGCAATGAAGAAGGATCACAGAATCAACTGCTATAGCCCAGATGACAACTTATAATCTCATCGTGGTTAATCAACTTGCTGGCAATCGTCTGTTCATACATTTTGCTCTGCCAATATCAGACTGAGTCAAACCTTTTGGTTCCACCAAATGCCACAAGCCAAATGCATTTCTGCAGAACAATTGCAATGCTGTTTGTGGTGAAGATGCAAAAAACTACTCCATTTTTATCCTTTTCAGCCCCTTCTCAAGACAATTATTCTAATGAAAACTGCAACGTTGAAGCTGTCCATCTCCAGAAGCAGATTCAACAAAAACGTATGTAAATATATCTTTAAATAAGCACAAAAATCATCCTGCCTTCCCCCTCATTCTTCCTGGGTATTGGACACCGAACCGAGAATCCCAGGATTCAGTTCCCAGTTTTGATGCAGACCTTCTGCACCATCTTGAACCAGAAAACACCATTCTTTATGAGGCTATAAAATGGGGATGCTACTAGTTTTGACACAAAGCAAGGTAGAATACATGCATCGATGCTTGTAAAAAGCTCTATACAAAAGACAAGGGTTGTATAAGTAACTAAATATAAATATACATAACAGATTTACCACTGCCCCAGAACTCTGACTTTGT
The DNA here is from genome assembly GCA_035582835.1 of Phoebastria nigripes. Lineage (NCBI taxonomy): Eukaryota > Metazoa > Chordata > Aves > Procellariiformes > Diomedeidae > Phoebastria > Phoebastria nigripes. The sequence goes on from JAYKAV010002777.1 coordinate 2,772,452, forward strand.
AAGGTAGTCTATAGAGAAGGGTATTTTCCTGATGCTTACCCATTTAATGAAAACAAGTACCTGCGAGAGAACAGACAGCACTCCATCTGCAGATGAATTTTATCTGCTTTCAATGCTAGTTCAGAGCCAGCACATGCTGGGAGTAAACAAAATCCGTTACGAGACAACAATTTGTGACAAATGAGAGCAACACATGGACCGAGGACCATTGAACAAGTCCCCATATGCGTCAACGTCAGAGAAACTACCATCACCCTTCCGAACTCTTGCAGAGGTCAGGAATTGGGCAAGACACAGAAACTTACCTGTCCTCCCACTGCTAGTGGCACTCTGCTCGGTGTCAACACACGTCCTCCATGCTGGCAGAGGAAGTTTTTACTGGCATTGTCTAAACTGTATTGTTACAGTGCAAGGACTGTCAACCCTGTATCTTTCATCAGCACAGAGTTCTCCTTATCAGAGAAGAGAAGCACAAAAGGGAGAGAGAATTACGTACACATGAGCAGTGTTTCTCCGATGCTCAGCATAAAAATCTAATCAAAATTGTACCAGAATGGTGATGTGAAAAGCACCCTGCCAAGTCAGTAATAAATATAAAATTCATATCTTACATTTCCACAATGTATCACCTCTCATCCCGCAGTACTTTACGCATTGTTGGGACTCGGATGCATCCCCAAATCAGAACAGATTTGTACTGGAATCTAACATTTTTGTTGGCTTCACATTCATTCAAATTACACCCTTAAGCAAGAGTAGGATAACAGGCACTTAAAATGGCCCCTTGAATGCGGCGGCAGCCATTTTAAAGGGGGCCCAACTCCTTCCAGCCGCCGGACTCATTCCCTGAAGTTTGTCCCCCACCCACCCTCTGTCCCTCTCACTCCATAAGCCCCGCACTCTGTCCTGTTCCCCCTCCCACCACCCCCACGGCAGAGGAAAGACAAAGTGGTACTTTTAGGGTGCATAAACAGCTGGTCCGCCCCAGTAGGCTGCATCGATAATATCCCAACTCCAAATGCAAACCATCTAACTCTGGAGATTACAGTCACTGAGATCTGAGCAAGCCCCAGCACAAAAGACAACAAACCCCTATCTTCTTGGCTTTCACCTTTCCCAAGCAACACCACGTAACGCCCTGCACAGGTATTATACACAGCATCTGCAGAGACCAAGAACTACGCATTGTGCAGCCAGCTGTAGTAACAGTTTCTCCTTTTTGTGAAGAGCATGTGAATTGGGAGAAAAGTGGAAGGGACAAGGAGTGAAAAGTCATAGTCTACCTCCCTGTGGCTCATTATCCTAATTCCCATCACCGGATCCTTCCTGACAGATGCATTTGCCAACAACTCTGATGGGAACACTCAGCAGTGCCATTCTTTCTCATCCCATCAATATGCCTATATGACAAAACTGTGTCCATTTTTGGCCCAAAGATTTCACCTTCTGAAAGGCAGATGCATAAAAGATAGGAGGCGTTAGAAAACCGTGAGGAAGGCTACAAGTGTTAATAGCAGTAGGTACCTTAAAAGAGAAGTGCTGATTGTAGTCCTTCACGTATCATACCATACCTGATCACTGCAGGTCTAAATAGGGAAAGCATCTTCTAAAAACTCAGCTAAACGCTAAGGTGTCTAAACAAAGACCAGGTTTTCACGACTGCTCAGGAGCCATGAGTGGTAGCTGTTCAGTTCTTCAAAATTCTGACATTGCCTCTAGTGAGCCACAGATGATCCCAAACTCCTCTGCCTCATCACTAGTGGTAGCACAGCTAACTAGGGATGGCACCAGTGAAATGCATTGCAAGGTTTCCCTTTTGTCAGTAAGGTTTTGGAGATCTTCATATTTTTCATATTCATACCTATTCACTTCTTCGTGGCACTGCCTACAAACCAAGTATTTGAGGAAGAAAAAACCCTTAGAAGCCACAACAATATGAATGATTTAAAGTAGTCCATCCAAAGAAGGAAAAAGGAGCTACTAATACTTGGGAGATGCTTCCAAAAGGAAGTACATGATAAAGGTACTGTAGTTCCAAGTACATTTATCTGCATCTACACTGACAAAATCAGGACAGTTATTTCACCTCTGGCAGCAGAAACACAGCTGCAGCATACTCAAGAATCAACTCCTGATATTATAAAAAAAAAAAAAAAAAAAAAACAAAACACCCCACAATGTCATTTAGCTTTACAATGAGACGATAAACTATGCATCATTTGTCTTCCTTTTCCTAGTATAGATAAGGCCCCAGAACAGCATCACCCAAACTGTGGTCCACAGGTCACTGCTGGCCTGTGAAGCATAATAGGCAGTCCGTGCAGCACGCTATCTGTAAACAACTCTCAGTGAGCCACAGCACCTAATAAAGCTCCCCATCCATTGCCCTGTGTCATTTTCTCATTATAAACACTGAATGTTTTTATGCCTATATGACAGATAAGCATTTACATCTAAATGTAAAACATCATCCAGAGTGCATCTATTTTGACCAAAGGGAAGAGACAGTACGAGACCCCTCCTGAGAGAGCCAGCCATCACAACTGAAATATCAGCATTTTCTACTCACAGTCATTGCAATGATTCAGGATGCATCAGTGGCCAGTCTCCTGGAGAAGACTGTTGTAACAGAGATACTTCTATGTACAGGTGGGCACTGCTGCAAGCAAATAGCTGCATTTACTGCATGTGCTTGCAGTATTATTAGCAGTCTCTAGAGCTGGCAAGCCTCAAATTGTTTTGGTTGTAACCATACCTGAAAGCTGGTATTTAATTCTGGGCTAAACCTGCTCAAAAAGCTCATGACAAAATAGAAGGTTGCAGAAGAGCAACAAGTACATTACCAAGAACCAGAAATCAACTTACAAACACAAGGACTAAATATGAGAGCTTGCTAAGCAATGGCCAATGAGTTGGGAACTGAACTGTCTACAAACCTCTGACAGGCACAAACAAAAGCGGGGATCGTTCAACACTACCTGATCTATGCTTAGGTCCAGTGGAAACCAAGAAAGGGAAAACACAGGCTTGTTGCTGCACAGGGAAAAGAGGACAAATCACCTTAACAGGGAGGCATATGGTCTCGTCTTCTCAGGAAAACATTGGAAATGCAATCACTTGGGACAGCGAAAACTAAATTGAATGCAAACACCAGAAAACGTGCAGAAGGAAGTATCACATCTACTGTGTTTTGATCACRCGTAGAGCTAGGTAATCAGATCAGTGGGGTGGGTTTTCTTGTTGTTGCTGGCTAAAGGATATTCAATTCCACAGCAGAACGGCGACTTACTCTTCCCTTCCACCTTGCCATTGTCTACCCAGGCTCCAGTGTGGGACGGTCCCTGTCACACAGGAGTGTGACACACCTGTACCTACAGTATAGCAGAGTGCAAGAGGCTTCAGGCAGAACCTCCATTCTTGACTCTACGAGGATAATCAAATAACCATGCTGAATCAGGCTGGTTGTTTGTTTTGCTTAAAATGTATTTACTTCAACAAGTAATTAATATTTTGAGTAGAGAAGGCCTTTGTTAAAGATTCACCACATTCACCCCTTCAATTAAGGTTTTAAATGTTCACGTTCATAGATTCATTTACACCTCCCACTTGTCCTTCAGCAATGCCAGAAAAGACCAGAGTTTACATTCTCAGTGTCTCAAAGCTAAGAAAGGAAAAATAAAACCAAATCCTCCAGAAAACAACAAAACAAAATGAAATACACCAATCAAATTAAAAAA
>JAYKAV010002777.1:2786535-2800710 GCA_035582835.1 Phoebastria nigripes
AAAAAAAAAAAAAAAAAAAGGGAGGAAGAAAGGAGATGCAGAGGCTTGGGAAAAAACACAATATGCAAATGAAGCAGAACAAAAATCAGAGCTGGAAAAAAATAAAATAAAATCACACCAACAAACCCACCTCTCCATAAGCTCTCTGTCTCTCAGACATGGGGATGCCATTGGGGTGAGGGGTTCCCAAAGCCTTCTACCACCCTCCATCTCCAGCAGACACCCGTGGCTCACTGCAGACAGGCAATCTGCCCTCTGGGGCATAGCGAGGGAAGGAAAGAGGGAAGAGTAAAGCGATTCTGGAGCAGTGAAAATCCTTGTTTTTTCTCTGAGGTAGGGAGCTGTGGGGCAAACAGAACCAGCCAGGTGCTTCTAACATGATGTTTGTCAAACAATCTGATTTCAAGCTTCACTGGAGTAGTCCCTCAGCAGCTGCTTTAATCTACCGCAGCACTTCTCCCCCACAGCAGGCTGCATTCCCCTTGTCCCTCCTCCACTCTTCCACCAGGACAGAGGTCCCCCAAGAGCAGAGACCTCCACCCTGGCTGGCAGCGGGTTGCCTTGCAGACTGAACCACCTCAGGCCACACCACAAGCTAAGCAGGATCAGGCTTGAACTGGAGGTTTCCAAAGGGCATCCAGCTGCACAAGGAAAAGGGGGATTTTGCCGCTGCAGATGACAGTACTGCTCTCAGTGCAGAGCCCTCACACTGCTCAGAGGTGGGTGTCAGCAAAGGTGGCCTCTTCCCTCTGGACTGTGGAGTAAATAACTCATCCATCAGCTTGTTCATTAGCGACACCGTAGCTGGTGTTGTGTTATGACACACTGTAGTGCAGTTACCCTTCTACTCATCATCATTTATTTCTTCTCCTTCCAAGGTATTGCAAAACATCAGTGTGTGCTCCTCATCTGGGAACAGTGAGAGGTGTAAAAGGGAACTAGGAAGCAGCAGGATTCCTGGCTTTTAGACCAACTCTGGGGCAGACTCACCTGAAACGCCACTTTTTAGCACCAGTAGTACTCTCCTTTCACATCAACAGCAGCTCCTTTCCCCCAGCTTTCTGTTCTCCTTCCTGCCCACATTTCTACTCCAAATATTACTAGTTGTTTTTCCAGTTCTGCCTGCAAACACCTGAAGCTAGGGACCTATAAGCTATGGGTTGGTCTTTACAAAACAAAACATTAAAAAAATTTTTATCAATATCAGAAAAATGGATTATTACTTTTACTTACTACCAAGGAGCATCATTTAACTTAGTAAATACTAACTGCCTGGAACCACAAGTCACAGCTGTGTCACAAGTGCTAGTTAGAAAACAATTTCAAGAAGCTGACAAATTCCACAGCAGAGGTGTCTACGCACTGGTGGGGCGTGTAAAGGCAAAGGCAAAGCCTTGCACTGTATTTTACAAAGGACTGCGGATATCAAGGTAGAGCGGAGAAGGGAAGCTGTACACGTATTGAGGGCAGTAAGTTGTCTAAGGGGAAAACAGCAAGAGAACAAAAACGCAGCGGTGGGGAGGGGAGGGAGAAGAGGACAACAAGTTTTAGCAGAGATCTGTGCCAGGCAGATGGGTAACTGTAACCACCTGCAAAGGTCTCTTACACCTCCAGCAACCGGAGTGGCTGCAGGCACCAGCTGTATTTCCCAGGAGCTCCCGTGCTCCCAAGTGCTACTTCCCGACCCCAGAGACCCACGGGAAGGCAGAGCGGGAAGACATATGATGTCTCAGTTCACATCTTAGCCGGGTCCGTGTCCCCATCAGTAAGAACTGCCACCACAACTGACACTAATTGGTTCTCTTGTTGTCATGCTGCAGAGGTGACAAGGACCACATGGCCACAGACAAGAAGCCTCCCTCTCCCCGGTCCCCTCAGGTCACGGCTAGGTACCCTGGTAGGAACGGTGTGCGTGCATAGCTGGTATTGCCACGATGTGTGTGATGCTTACTCCATGAATAAAGAGCATCACTATCTGGAGCTGTCGAGCCTGCGTCACTCACTGCAAGAAGCGGGGGGGGGGGGGGGGAAGACAACTACCAGCTTAAACCAGATTTTACTGGTAGGAGCACCACCACAATCCAGGCTCTCGGGGACTTTACAAGGGAACCTGAAACGTTACCAGCTGCAGTTGCAGCCTCCATACCCTCTTTCAGCCTGGGAAAACAACAATTAGCACACGTGTGCGTTAGCACATGCATGTGTTTGCAGGAGCCTGCAGTGCAAACATATACAATAAACAGAGCGAGGAAAAAAGAGATTGTTGTTTGAAGCTCAAAGAAGCTATTTGTAAAAATCAGTGTGCAAGTGAGAATGAAACATAGGCAAGAATTACTTTCATCTTTCTGGGAGGGAGAGGGGGGCAGGGAATTAAGCTCACACACACACCCCGAGCAATGCCCAGGAAGAATTACGCCGCTTGTGATAAATGCACTTTTCTGGTTCCGTGAAAAATCTGACATAATGAAAGTACCTTGAATGCAATTACCGGCACTTGTTTAGCATTGCAGGGCATTGCACTGCCACTGGGCTCACTCCTCTCTGCTCCCAATTAGCATGCCAAGTCCTCCAGCCACACACATGGGCTCACGGGTCAGGGATTGGCGCGGAGGAGCAGCAACCAGCTACCTGCCCTCCAATGAGGGAGCGAGCGATGTGCTGGAAAGCTCCAGCTTCCTTCATTTTACATCCTCCCATCCCTATCACACTCTTTTCCTCCACTCCTCCAGGGTCTCTGGAGGCAGTGATAAAAACCGCAAACTCTCCCCCTCCTCTCTCAGCTGGTCTCATTCACGGCTCATGGCAGACCCAGTTTCCTCTGGGGACTCACTAATGAAGACGGCCAACGTTAATCTCTTTCCCCCTCCCTGACGGGTCGATTTATAGTTCCACGGAGAGTCCTGGATTGCAGCCAGAGGGCTTGACACATTCTTCTTGTTCCAAGACGGAAGGGGGGGAAGAGACAGGCGCGTGCGCGCACACACACACACACTGAAGACACACACACAAATTTATGATTTAGATTTAACTGGAAAACCTGTTTACCTGTTTCAAAACGGCAGCTGAAGGGAACAGTAACCAACAGCGCTTTTGTATATATGTGTAAACTCCAAACATCTTTGTGTTTCCATAGCACCTCTTTCAGCCCAAAGACCCCAAATCACAGGGATCACTCCCTCATCACCAGGATGAAATAAAGCATGTTGTGTGCCAGCAGCATTACCCGTGAGTCATTAGGAGAGGAAGCGAACGGTAACTTCTCCAGGATAAATGGCATGGGGAGGGGAAGGGGAAATTTTAGACGGGCAGAAAGTAATGAACTGGAATCTGGTCAGGACACCGAGGTTACTGTCCCCTCATCTCGTGAAAAGCGTGGTGGGATCTTTAACAATCGATTGATCGAGTCCTCAGCTCTACCTCTCATCCATAAGAGGTTCCAGCAGTAGTTGCAGCTTCTCCAAGAGTGATGCTGGTGCATGGGCTCAGGAGCAGCTCAGAGAGAAATGCACCCCTCTGGTACCCGCCACCTGCCTTTCTACGGCGCTGTGTGGCATTGCCTGCACTGGAACTCCTCGGACCTGTCATTCCCACAGCTGCAACTTCAAAGGAAACTGGAGAGAAGGAAAGACTCGGATTTTTTTTTACCACTGAGCTACAAAGGAGTATCCCTTCCTCCCCACCAGCATTTCATTTTTTCCCCCATTTGGCAGTCACTGCTGTAGCCTCACCACATCCCCTAACTTCATGCTATTTGTTTAGTTCAGTTCCCCATCCGCACACCGGACTCGCCCGCGATGACAGCACGGCTCTGCTAATAGGGTCAGTCAGTGAGCTACTGCTGCAGAGCCGCAGGGGAGCACAAAACACTGGCTTTATTCCTGTAAGACCTATACATTACCTCCTTGCCCCCGCCCCCTCAGGAACCAAGTGGTGGATTTAAAAGGAGCACTGTCAAGTCATTTAGGCCCATTATTTTGCACTAGAAGAAATGGCCTTTACAAAGCTCAATGGAAGCACGCTCTCATTCCATCTTTAAGTAATCCTGAAGGTTTCAGTTGCAGTGCTGTAAACCACAATGCAAAAAAGCACAGACAAATAGATCAGATCAGATATGAGACTGCCCAGACACAGAGTTCCACTTGCCAAGCTGACTGCAGAGCAAAAATAGAAATGAACGCTGCACATAATTATAGTATTTTACATTTCCACTGCACTTTCCATCCTGAAAGATCCCCAAGTGCACACACATGTGCATGCATGTGCATACAGAGAGGCAGGAAAATTCACTTGCTTGTGAAAGAGACCAAGAAATCATGGTCCAGTAATAACAGCTTGTACTGAACCAAAGCCTTCATTAACACACACACACATAATCTCATAGAAAATCATTATAACGTGAAACAAGACTAAGCCAAGCCACAGCAATCTGTAGATCAGCGGCTCCAGCACTTCTGCTGCTGCTCAGCGTTTCCCCCAAAACAGAAGATTAGAAACTGATCTTTTATTATCTCTCACCCTGTTTCCCAGCAAAGCCCAAGGTGCCAATTCCACTTTGCTACCGCAGGGCAGGGGCAGCTCTGCAGCTGTCAATCCCCAGCCGTCGATCCCGAGCCTTCCCCTCTCCCACTGTCGAGCACTTCGCAGCCTGTAAGCATGCACATCCTCTAGCCCTGTGGGCTGCAACGGCCCCATTTTGCAGACAGCAAAGCATCTGCACAGGGAAACCAAAGCCAGGGACAGTGCCCTAATCACGGTGCTCCTCTTTCCCTCCTGACAAAAGAGCCGGTGTCAGGTACAAAGGGCCGTTCTCTACTTGCATGCCACCCAAGATGCTCTGAGCAAGGATGAAAAGAAAAGGGCCAGGAAAAAAGAGCACTGGAATATAAGCAGGAGCAGAGACACGACACTCTGGCAGAAACCTCCAACTTTCTCGGGAGGCTGAGAGGCAGGGGGAGAAAAGAGCAGGCGCTAGCTCGAGCCTCAGCCCAGCATGCCGGGTCACTCCCTTCTCTTTCCCGCAGGTCTGTGGCAAGTCAGTTTTGTCTTCCACATATTAAATATCTCGTAGCAGTTTAAACTCCCATCTGAGCACACAGGCGTTTCGATGTTGACTTGTGGCCAAGCATATGAAGAATGGAGGTAGGAAGTTCAAGAGGAGACAGAGAAGGCGGTGGCTCTGAGGGCACTACAAAAATGAACTGATACGTCAGGAGGAGGGAAGGAAACAGTCTGAGGTTATGAAATGATACAACAGCTGGCTAGATAGAGCTGGGATTTTTTTTTTTTTTTTTTAAATGAAAAACAGGAATCTCACCAACAATACAATGTAATCAAGTGTAGTACGCAACTACCCATTCAGGGAAGAGCCTCCCTGCTAGTAGCCTTAGCCCTTACACTAGCACGAGGCTGATATCTGCTTTTGATGCCCCTCACAGAAGAAACCATTCACTCAGCAACATGCTGCAGTCATGTCTGAGGCTCAGTGAACGACCGGCACGTGCCCCTCTCAGCAGAGATTTTGGGGAAGGAAGAGATTTTGTCAAGGACACTGCAGTAACACCCTCCCCTACACTTAGGGAAACAGCCATGGGATTGTTAACATCCAGAGAGGACTCCAGGTTTTAATAAGGTCACATATGAAAGAGCCCCACATAATAAGCTGCATGGAAGTCAATTTATCGACCTCAGCACACAGGGCTAAGTCAAGCCTGCTGGGATTCAAAGTTGTGGTTGCAGGGCGCGTAGGTAATTCATACCTGATGCTCAAGGCCATCCCCTCTGGCTACAAATGGGAGACCAATGCGATTTCTTAAATTTCATTTAGTTTAATAGTCCAGTGCATTATTCAGGAATGCAAGGAAGAGCCTGCTTAAAATAGGATTTTTATTTTGACAATGTCACTTTAACAACAAATAGCTGGCTGCTCAGTTCCCTTAGCGGGCAGACAGCAGGTGCTCAGCTGGCTGATTTAGCAGCAGCCGCAACCACCACCACGGGCTGCTGGGTGCAGTTCACAGGCTGCAATTCCCTACTCCCCGCAACGGGACTGCAGATTCCCAAGGAGGGGGAAGGGCTAACGGGAGTGAGAGAAGAGGCACAGGGGCAAGCTTGGGGTGAAGGATTATTAAATTAACAAACAAACCTTACTGCCACTTCATTGGGACACCCTCGTTGGACCCCGATGGGCACCCATGTCAGCTGCCTTCCCCCAGCATTGTGTGCTCCCCCTCCTGTGTTGGGCAATTAAATACCACGGTCAGGAGACTCCTTTCCCCTCCCAGAAATAACATGCCCACTTTTTACCAGCATGCAACATCAGCAAGATACCCCATGGTCTTCTGAGACCCTCCCCAATGGCTTCCTTTTATGAAAACAAATCAGTGTCTTCACCTCTGCCTTAGTAAACAACTGGAAAGCAAGAAAACCACGTTGCACAGCCTTGTGCTTGTAAAGCCTACAGAAAAGCAGGGCTATGGCAATACATCTCAGCAGAGGGGATGTTACAGCAAGTGGTTTGTGGCATGAGATTGCTAAAGATGACCTTAAAATAATCTTTAAAATTAAAAAGAYGGGTGCATGTGACTTTGTGGTTTGTTTTTTGGTTTAGTATGGGGATTTTATTTTATTTTTAAAAACGTACCACATAAAGAACATCAAGACAAAAATTCTGGCCATTTCCTTTATCTCCCCCATCTTCCCCATTTAGGAATGAAAGTTTTTTCTAGGCTGAAGGACTATGACAATCAGCGGACCAAGAAAATGATGTCCTCCTAAAAAGTGAGAAACGGAAAGCTGTGATGTTAAAAGGGAATGGGATTTTACTCAGCTCACGTCAAATTCTGGTTGGTCTTCACTTGCTTTTGCTACCATCTATACCAAGACTTGTATTTATTCAGTTGTTTTAAGCTGAAGACAGCCAGTAGACTCAAAACTCTCTTACCTACAATTAAAGTATTAGAGCTCACAGAAACATCGGTTATACCTCAGCAGCAGTTCTCTAACTAAGCCCTCAAAAAAATTAAAACACAGAGCACACATTACTCTTTATTGTAGCCTTAGATATATCAGGCTTGATGACAGTACCATTTTTTAAATCCATCATGGCGGGGTGGAGGGGGGAGATAAATTGGTACAAGCCCAGTATAAAACAAACATTCCTTTGGGTCATCTTTAAAACTAATCTGGACACGACACTAGAAAGCATGCTTAAGGAGACAAACAAAACCCTTCCAATTGTTTTATAAGCATACTATCACTGGAAGAGGCCTGAGTAAAAATAATACTATATTACTGTATTAGCTGACTGTTATTGTTGGCTACTCAAGCAAAGTAGGGCTTCAACAACCCAGAATTTACAGGACTGGGAGCCTGGTGGGTCTCTGGTTTTGAATTTGTGCCAATTCACATTCACTCATGCTCTTGGATAAGCCATGATGTCGTCAGCAACTTCAGCCCAGCTGGAAAACTGGGTTAAGAAAGCAGTGGACGCTCACCAAAAACTAGGGCTTGCCTGCACGGGGACACACAGGAGAGGCAAGCTGAAGTACTTTAAGCAGACGGGTAAAATGGCATTAAACCCTTGCATGGACAGATTTATACAGAACGCAAACGTGTCCCTGATTTGCGTGCTTCACTACTAAACCGATTTTTACTAAATCAGCTGAAAGTTAATTTAAATCTAAATAAGGGTATGGTCAGATCAGCCAAGCAATCCGGTCAGTGCGGGCTAACAAGTTGCCGTCCTTTCAGTTAGATATCAGTAACTCACCATATGTGCTTCCAGTCTTCTGTAACGCAAAGAAACTTACAGTATCCTCAGAGAAATCTCCCACAAACTGTTTTTGTGCTACTTAAAAATCAGAGGGGACAGTTTGGCTGGGAGTCAGCAATCTGGTACGTTGGCAGGGGCAGGCTACAAAGGATGTCCCTAGAGCTGCCAGTCTAGCACCGTTCCTCAGCTCCAAAATTAAACAGACAGTCAAACTTTTAATTTTCCCAAAAAAAGACAGAAATACAGCTTTGACCCTGTTGGGATGCTGCCTCAGGAACACCCAGAGATGTTGCCACCAAGAAGGGGCATTCATCTGCAGCAGGATGTTTTCCAGCACCACAGTCACTTGACGGAAACAAGAAGCCAGGCGAGGACTGTTGGCAACTCTCACGCACGCTACTCCAGGACTGGGCAGGGACTCAAGAAAATGATTTCCCAACCTCCTCCCAACAGTGACCCTGGCCATGCACCTGCCTCAACAGATGCTGGCATGCCTTTACAGCCTTGACAAGAAGATGCCTCCCATGCGTTGGCTTCCTCACTTGGAGGAGGTCCCCCAAACCATGCAGGTTCAACATTGGGTGGACAGACCTCCTGTGAGTGGACACAGAGAGCTGAGCTCGTTGCTGCATAGAGGGGAAATGCAGAGCTGGCACAGTAGCTGTTTCCTGAGAAACCACAAGTTGCTGGCACCAGGGAAAACGCTGTTTTAGYGTCTACCTGATTTTCTGTCCTTCCTGCCCCAGGGTTACATCACCCTCGATTGGGATTTTTGTAAGAACGAGAGCGCAAGGACAGAAGAGAGACACCACTGCTCTCCCAACTTTCCTGTGGTGGGAGCCGCCGGGGGTGGGCTCAGTCCATCGTACCCGTCCATACCATAACCCCTTCCAGCCAACCTGTCAATGTGTCACCAGGACCATCCTCTCCTGGCTGCTCTATCTAATTGGCACACACCAGCGCCAGGGCTCCTYGCTGCTTGCTCTCTCCCCCTCTCACCAGGGCTATGCAGCATTAATTCTCCGCCGGCAGCTCTCGCTCTCCTCATGCATGTTCCTCCTCGCAGCTCCATCGAGCGCACCTCTGCTCCGCCCCACCGCCCTGCACCGCAGCCCCAGCTGCCRGGCTCCTGACCCCCAGGACCCACAGCTGCCCCAGCCCRGCTGCCCCCCAGCCCGGCTGCCCCCCAGCCCTGGCGGTGCTCTGCGTGCATTTGGAACAGGAAAGCAACAAAACCCGCCATCGCCCTGGGGAGCCGGCTCAGACCACCAGCCTCATCCTGCCTGCAGCTTAACTAGCATGTTAAGGCTGGAAGGGGAAAATGCCCAGTGCCACCCCACCCGCACCTCCCTCTGCAACCCCACCAGCTCCCTCCCCTCCCCAGCTCCCCAGCATAGCATAAACCCTTTTGTTTCTTGTCAGAAATACAGCAATTATTTCAGAAAAATCTCTCCCCTCGCCACTGGTAGAAATACCACAGTCTGAGACAGTAGCTCTCTTGATGATCGCAGACGGTGGAATATTCCAGAAAAAGAGGAAGATTTGGGGAGGGGGAGGAGGTATCTGGGATCCAATCTTCTTCCTCTCCCTGCCAGCCCTCCCTCCATCTCTAGCAGATTTCATTTGTATCATCGGGATTTCTGCGAAATTTTCATCCAACCCTCCCTCTCTCCCATTTCAATTCCTGGCTAAGCTCAGTCAAAGGTGCACAAGAATAACATGCTGCTCCACTTTTCTTGCAGGCTGGACAAATAAGTCTTCAGCTAGCCACATGCAAGCCATTAAAAATATATTAACATACCCAGCAGGGTCTGTCACTTTTTCTTCCCCCCCCCCTTTCTTAAACACAGAGAAGGAAGAAATCTTGCCACAGTAACAAGAGGTTTTCATCAAGTCTCATTACCTCAAGCACTGCCGCGCACCACAGCCCCCACAGAGAACAGCCTTCGGTTCCCGCTGTCATTAAAGGAACGAAGATCTTAAACAAAAATTAAACGCAGGACAGCATGAAGTTGGGAGCACACAAACAGATAAGACAGGGAAGGGTGCGTGAAAGCCGAGTGGAGGAGCAGGAGCAGAGCCACCAGACAGGGCTCCACTCAAGTGGCTCAGGAGGGATGGGGCAGGTTAAACGTGTCCCGCAGATGCAGGTTTCAAGCCAGCATCCAGAGGTATGCTATATTTCCCAGAAACTTAGTGACACAGCAAAGTCCTGGAACATTAATAAGGCTCAAGGTAAAACCAGACCAGCAATTATGACAAGCAAGAATCTTTTTCTAAGTCTGAGATATTGCACAACAAAGATGATTTTGCACACTCTTTGACACACATCCATTTTCACTCCAGGGGGTCCCTGACTGTTCCAAACGGCATCGTGGCCCACGCTTCCCAGAGCGGCTGCACAGCGCATTTTAACCTGCAGCAGCTGCTCTAAGCCTGAAACAGGTGGCTGCTGGTGTTACTAGTTTGGCAGGAGGGTTTGAAGGGTGGGAGGCAGCAACTCTACATTTAAACAAGGAATTTCTATACCAGGGGGTTGTTAGTCAAAGGGCTGTCAAGTCAAAGTGCCCTTAAACTGTAGTTTCTCAAGTATTTCTTTGGGAAATTGCTGGGTTAAGCAGCTTTCCTCTCCACCCTGGCTACTTTAATCCAGATCAATTCCCTGATCCAGTTCAGTGCGCAGCAGCACATTCAGCTGCACTGGCACAGCTGAACAAGCAGCTCAGGAGCAGCAGCAGGCGCAGCAGTAGCAGGGGCTGCTGAAAACAACGCTCGTAAAACTACAACCTTGGATTCAACAGGCATGGCACTTAGCCCCAGGAGATCAAGATGCTGCATGCAAACCCCATGAAAACAAAGATAAGGGAAGAGGGATACTTCATGCATGGCTAACTGGAAAGAGATGACCCAAGCCAAACAGGATGTAAAAAACCAAAACTCCGGTGACAGTGTGGCCATGTTTTATGCACTTCTAACTGAGACATAAGTTTTATTTCTCCCATGGGAATGGGGGAAAGCAAAAAGCTCTCCCTTGTGAAGCAGGCAGTACAGTCAGGAAAGGCACAGCTATGCAGAAGAGCTGACGATTGTAAAGCACCGATGAAAGGTAGACAAGGACCTCTGAGGAGCAAGGAGGAAGATGAGAACCCACGGCAGGTGTGGAGTGGGAACTGCGTGGGGACACCACAGAAATAACTCCCTGGCAGAGCGGTGAGGAGCAGAAGGGAGCCAGGACATGAACTGGATGACACAGAGGCAGGATGGGGATGTAGAGGGGTCCACCCTGGGCACAGAGGAGGGGATCAGGAGAAACAGTAAGGAAGCTACTTCAGATCTCTGGTGTCACAACCATTCCGGTTGTGAACAGTTTAACGGGTCATAATCCGAACAGTTCATACACCCTCTGGTTCTGGAGTAATTACATCCATTCTTTAAAAAGACATCACATAATGAGGTCTACCAGTATCACAGAAGCTTACAGGGGAGTAAGCAAAATGTCTGACCATACTAGGAACAGACCAGAAAAATAGTGCTGATTTCATAACGATAGGATACAAGTCAAAGATATATTCACCTCTGCAGCACTGAAACCTGCTCTACTCATCCTACCTTGGAAAGGCAATACAAGGAACTGAGGGGGTTCAGCAAGTGGCAACAAAGAGAAGAGACCTGGAAGACAGCAAATGCTTACATGAAGTCCACATGTGCAAAACAGCAGCTATCTGCTAGGGGAAAAAAAAAGTCTTCTAGTACAACCAGACTATACTGCATACCAGGGCTGTGACACAGTGGGTGCACGCTCTTCTCCCCAGGAAACCCATCCATCCTCTCACAGCCAGCCACCGCAACCTGGCAGTAACTGCTATCAGCCATAGGAGAGAGCCATCCCTTGAAGAGATAGCAAGGCAGATTCTTTCCCCACGCCTGCCAAACTGGATGCACTGCGTGCAGAGTCTTCACTGCAGAGCCTCATTGTTGGTATTTCCACAGCCTCCCAGACAAACAGCCTGGCTGGGTTGCTCTTCCTAGCCGCTTCAACATAGATGGCACAAGCTCTGTCATGTAAAAGAAATCGAGAGCCTTGCTTTAAACTGATTGCAGGAATATACTGGAGTCTTACCCACACTCCCGAGTTTGACAGCAATGTAATTAGGTCAGGGGATAGCTGCCCTGTAACAGATTCCTTGGACTTGGCTCTATCCAAGGTAGACACGCACACGAATGCTGCTTCAGCTTGTATCTGCTCACTTGCCAGCAGCCTGGATTCTTGGAAACCTACTCCAAGTGACTAGCCCGTCTCAGATCACAATTCAGGGCCCTGATGTGGGCTCCCAGCTCCATACTTCTGCAACGGCCTCCAAGAGCAGCGCTAAGGACAGCGGAGTTTGAGCCAATGTACAGCTGCCTGCAGCTGAAACAGGCCTGCAATAAATGCCAGAGAAGAAGGGGAAGGCAGGCTCTAGGCAGCACGTGCAAGGAAGGCGCTTGTATTGATGCAGGCTAAGGTCATCCCAGGGACCAGGAGTTTGACACCCATGATTAAAGCATAATCAAGAAATGTTTCCTGACAATGAAGTCTATTAGACTGTGGCACAGGCTCCCAAGGGAAGCCTCATCCCGCTGTCTCTGTAAGGAGTGATGAGGCAGGCAGTAGAGAATTGAGCCCCAGGACTGGTGAGATGGCCTGATGGGGCTAGTCCCACAAGACGCTTCTTTCAGGAGTAACACCGACTTAAGAAATTCCCTCCACCACTCCTGCGACATCCCCTCCCCAGTTCTGCCAACACTGCTGCTTGCAAGGCAGCACTGTGGACTAGATCATTGTAGCCTGGGTTGTTTCATATATCTGGAGGGGTGGGGCTTTTGACCCACGTCATGTCACTGATGTATTTTACACCACGGTCCTACCAAAGGTTGCATCTGCACAACCAATGGGATGACAGTGGTGGTACAGTACAGAATGTGAGGTGGGAGGTGAGGAAATAGGAATTTCTTAAGCCGTGTTATAGGTATCTTTATACTAGCCCTGTGTGCATGAATTCATGCAAAGAAAGGCAGTGGAGGATGCAACTACRGTGGAAGGCGTTAACTAAACCATGATTTAGCATGGTCAGATTTGTGTAATTGGACATGACCTAACATATATGGAAATGATCTTAATTTACAGCAGAGAATCTCACTCTCAGTAATATATCTGGTATCAGGTAAGTTTCTGACATGCTGGGCCAGTACTAACTTAGTGTTTTATATCTGAAGGACTGTCTCAGTTTTGACTTTATTTAATGTTTAGTTGCCTCCCTTAAACACTTCCTTTTTATATTTTTTGAATGGGGGAAAGATCAGCTTGGTTTTGAACTGTGCAGGTCAACAGGAACACATATTTTGCCCCACTTAAGGCTAGCAGACACATATCTCTCTTTTGGGGGTTTTTGGGAGGTTTTTTTTGTTTGTTTGGGGATGGAGCAGGGGGAAGGAGGTGTTAAGAACATCACAAAGTTCAAAATTAACGTCTCAACTTGTAACACGCTTCTCCCTCTCCCACAACACTGGTTGCAGAAGCTACCCACTGCTGACACTACTCATGAAGCTCCATATGGTTCTGCTTCCCTTCATTTTTCCTCAGCCTGACAAACTTTGGCACTGCTCAGGTTTTCCTGGTCCTTAGGAAACAGGAGAGATTCCAACAATTCCAACTTCTCCTTCCTTTGCTTTTACAAAGCTCCCACCGTGCCATCTATGAAAAACGCATTGTAATGGCAAAGCATAAAGGCAAATTTGTCTGAACATCACTGGTGCTGTAGAATTTTTCACACTGCGCTTAGTATTGTAACAATTACCTACATTGCATTAGAGTTGAAGGACCTCAGTAACACCAGGGTCCCCCACGCTCAGCGCAAAGTATACATACAGCAACAAACATCTGTGCCTGACTAGCAGGCTAGTAAAGTTATTTTATTTAAGGTAGAAAGGCTTTAAAATGGAGTGTCATTTTAAAGCACCCATGAGTTGACAACTGTTTGTACAATTATCACAAACCACTCAAAGAAAGCTTCCAGTACACCCGGGAAGTAACCATGCACACAGTGAGTACCCTGTATGCACCATAACTCAGCAAGAGCTTTTTGTAGCTCCCTTCTACACTCAGTCATGAAGGATATAGATCATTACAGCCTCCAGCTATAGAGCTTTAGCTCACAGAGTAGCAGCTCACACTTTTAGCTCTGGAGATCCCCAGTTCAATCTGCTGCATGTCAGCCAAGAGGGCAGCTGTCATATAATTACAGCCACAACTTTGCATGTGAAAAAGTAGGGAGAGCGAACAGATCTTATTATAGAATTCTGGTTGCAACCTGCAGAACAGCTCCCTATTTAAAGTAACTTCTTGTAAAGAGGAGGGAAACGGG